>JBBPMG010000429.1:0-21353 GCA_038090195.1 Boletellus deceptivus | reverse complement strand
TATTCCCCACTATCCATCGTTGATGATCGCCATGTCCAAGCCAGCGTACCTGGCCATCGTGGAATATGCACCAACGAAGCCCGTCATTGTGTTTGTTTCGTCGCGACGTCAGTGCCGCATGACTGCAGATGACCTACTGTTGCACTGCACTGCTGATGATGATCCCGATCGATTCCTGAACATTGACGTGGCGGATCTCCAACCGCACCTTGACCACGTCACTGACGAGGGTCTCGCGGAGTGTTTGAAACACGGGATCGGGTACTATCACGAAGCGCTAGATAAACAAGACAAGGTGATCGTAGAACGCTTGTTTGAGTCTGGTGCGATCCAGGTTCTGGTAGCTTCCAAGGTGAGTCTACTTGATCGTTTCCAGTGGCAGGACGATGAGATCCGTCGGGTTTAGGATACGGCGTGGAGTCTCCCGCTGGCGAGCTACATGGTCATCATCATGGGCGTTCAATTCTTCGAGGGCAAGGAACACCGATATGTGGACTATCCCGTCATGGACGTACTGCAGATGATGGGCAGGGCTTGCCGCCCGAGGGAAGACGATCGCAGTCGTTGTGTGTTGATGTGTCAGCAGACGCGCAAGGACTTTTACAAGAAATTCTTGTCGGAGGGGTTACCGATCGAGTCACATCTACCGACGCACCTCCTCCATGATTACTTCTTGGCTGAGATTGCGGTTAAGACGATCGAGAACAAGCAGGACGCGATGGTGAGTGCCAAGTACAGAATCGCTTGTGAGGGCTGCTGACCGACGGTGCTACAGGACATCTTGACGTGGTCTTACTTTTATCGCCGAATGACGCAAAATCCCAACTACTACAACCTGCACAACGTCAGTCATCAGGCACTGTCCGATCATCTGTCTGAATTGGTCGAGAACACGTTGCAAGATCTCGTGAACTCTAAATGCATCGCGATTGGTAGGTGCCGTGCGGAAATTGGCTGTTTGCTCGATTGCTCATTGTCCTTACAGAAGACGAGATGGATGTCTCTGCGCTCAACCTTGGCATGATCGCCGCTTATTACAACATCTCTTGTGGGTCACAGGTCGCGCTGCCTCGAGCGTGTTACTGACGATGCCCATAGATGTCACGGTCGAAGTTTATACGCTATCGCTTAAGGAGCGCACGAAACTCAAAGGATTGCTAGAAGTTGTTTCGTCCTCTGCAGAGTTTGAGGTGATCCCAATCCGCCGCCACGAAGACGCCGTTCTCCGTCGGATCTATGACCGGCTTCCCGTTAAGCTCGAACGGGCCGATTTCGAGGCACCGCAGTTCAAGACGTTCCTCCTTTTGCAAGCGCACTTCTCACGTATCCAGCTGCCGCCTGACCTTGCCGCGGACCAAGTATTGGTGCTGGAGAAGGTGCTGAATCTGCTCTCGGCATGTGTGGATGTGATGTCATCAAATGCATGGTTGAGTGCGCTTGGAGCGATGGACTTGTCGCAGATGTGCGTGCAGGCGATGTGGGAGACAGACTCGCCGCTGAAACAGATTCCACACTTTGAGCCTGACGTACGTTTCTCTTGGCGAATGCTCACAACGGATCTTGTGCTGATCATACACGTAGGTCATCAAACGTTGTAAGGACGCGGGCGTCGACTCTGTGTACGACATTATGGAGATGGAAGACGACAAGCGAAACGAGCTGCTTCAAATGGACGTCAGACAGATGTGAGTTGTAGAGTCCGAGTCGCGTTCGCGGCGTCTGAGTTTTATGCCATAGGCGCGACGTGGCCAAGTTTGTCAACTCGTATCCGACGCTCGACGTCTCGTACGAGCTCGCCAAGGGGGAATATACTTCCAGCACGCCCATCGCCATCAAAGTTGCGCTCTCGAGAGATGCCGACGAGGAGGACCCAGATGACCAGGTCGTGGTCGCTCCGTTTTACCCCGCAAAGAAGCTAGCCAACTGGTGGCTCGTCGTTGGCGAGCCGAGCACGCGGCAGCTGCACG
Source organism: Boletellus deceptivus (assembly GCA_038090195.1). Taxonomy (NCBI): domain Eukaryota; kingdom Fungi; phylum Basidiomycota; class Agaricomycetes; order Boletales; family Boletaceae; genus Boletellus; species Boletellus deceptivus. Next base: position 19,386 of record JBBPMG010000429.1, on the reverse strand, counting down.
TCATCAAGCGGGTCACCGTCAGCAAGAGTCTCGCCGTCAAACTCGAGTTCACGTTGCCCAAGGGTGCACATTCGCTCAAGCTGTACGTGATCTGCGATGCGTATGTGGGCGCAGACCACGACTTGAGTTTGGATCCGATCGACGTTGCCGAAGGGGAGGAGAGCTCGGACGAGGAAGAGGACGAGGAGAGCGGGGATGACGCGATGGAGGAGTGAGATGGTTGAACGGGATCGTTCGTCGTGTTGTAGTGCTTGTTTCTACTCTCCTCGTTCTTTGTTGTAGTAAACTATATCATTCGCTTTGACGATCTCGGAGGTTACCCGAATGTGGTTGCTCTCCGAGTTATGGCGCCATTGCCGACCTTGCAAACCAGATGTTCTGAGCTTGATAACGATCGCGTCACACGCTTAAATACATCGTCCTAATAAGCACAACATAATAATCAAAGAAAAGAAACAATCTCTGATGCTCAACATCCCCAGGGATGCTTGCATTCCCAAAAAGATGTTCGGTTCCCAATGACCTCGGTCCAACTAAAGGTCGTCCCCTTTGATCTCACCAGATCGCTGCAGCCCGTGTCTCGTTGTGCAGTTCTGCGTCGATGGCGGGCAAAAAGAGAACGCGTTCGCCGTGGGCGTTCGTCCGAGAGACGATCACGTTCGTTCCGAACCCATCCACGTAGCCATACGCATCCACGCTCAGCCACGACAACAAGCAACCCTCCTCCGGCGTGGGAACGATAAGTCTGCACAAGGTGATCCCACGATCAGACTCGCCCAAAAAGCCAAAGAGAAATGTAAACGAGAGAGAGGTTCACCGGTACACGTCGTCAAACGTTCGCCAGAGCGGCAGGCGTGCGTCCGCCCAGGGTGCGTCCTCTTGCAAGACCCGCAGCACGTCCGTGCCGTTGATGTTGTATTCACTCGCGTACAGCGACCCGCGATCAACCTCCACCCGGAGCGTTGCCGATCCGTCCGTCGAGCGCCATGTGCCCGCCAGCTTGGCGCGCGTGACGTCCTCCAGCAGACGGTCGAACGCAGCCTGTACGTGGCTCGTGATGAGCTTTGTGAGTCGAGCTGCCTCCGATGTCGGTCCGGTCTGAAGCACGATGATGCCGTACGAGTTGACAGGATCGAGCGTGAACCTGGTGTGATAACCAGGAAGCTCGCCCGCTGCAACAAAGGAGTCAACCAGAGAAAGCGCCTTTATAGACACTTTTTGTTGCTGTTGTTTCGCTCACCCTTTTGGTACAGTTTTTGCTTCCTGCCGTACGAGTCCCTCGAGGAATAGATCTCCCATAACACGCCGACTTCAGAATAGTCGTCGAACCAGCTGTGCATGGGACGCATCCATTCGTTGACCGTGTATGGCGAAAGGATGCTCTCCGGTCGCCGAGGATTTATCAACACTTGCATGAGCTTGGCCAAGTCGGAAATCGAGCTCATTTGTCCTCCTGATGGATTCATGGCGTCCAAGAAATCTTGGTCCTAAAGGGGACCGTTCAGGATCAAAGAGAAAAAAACTGCGTCAATCACTCAAAAGCACCCACGATGTCTCCGGGGAAAAACGAAGATACGACAACGTGGTCCACGTTGTCTTTTGTCGCCAAGAACGAGCTGCCATTGAGACCCAACGGTTCAAAGATGTCTCGTTGCACCAATTCAGCGTGCGTCGAGGGTGCACTTGGCCCGTTTGCAGCTCTGTTTGCGGCCACGTTCGCGATCCCCAACACTGCAAAGCCAGCATTTGAGTACACCGGATAAGCGTATGGATGTAACACAGGGGGGTTCCTGGCGATGGATTCCAAGAATTGTTGGTTAGAGGGAAATTCAAGGCCGTTGAAGGGCGGTGGTCCCGCTCCGAACAATGATCGTGGCCAGTGTCCGTGCGCATTTCCCGGAGGCAAGTTTTGGCCGATACCGGACATGTGTGTCATCAAAGCACGGAAAGTGATCGGCGCATAGAATTCGTTGTACTCGAACTCTGGGCATACGGATGAGATGGGATCGTCGCTACAAACGAGGTTCAGTAGTTCCCTACAGCACGCGAGACTGGTCCTTCTTACAGTCGGAGCACGCCACGATCACGAAGAATGAGGGTCTCGATCGTGGTGAACAGCTTTGAGATGGACGCGAGTCTGTACATGGAGTGCCTGTCCACCGAGGCGTTTTGCCCGTCGTCCGACTCGTTGGCGCGACGACTGCCCCAGAAGCCTTCGTAAAGCGAGCCCTCTGAGCCAACGACGGCGACGCTAAGGCTGTCGATGCCTCCCTGGTCGAACTGGTCCTGCAGGACGGCATCCAGCTGACTGAATGCTTTTTGCAGGGGTTCTTCTGTTCCGGAAGGAGGCTGGTCTGCCAAAAAAGGTGGAAAGGGCGCCCTGCATTCGTGGAACACCGGCTCGGGAGGTGGTGCTGATGCTGACGGTGATGGCGATGGCAACGATAGACGAAACGGGAACACCGAGTGAAATGCGGCGTGCAGGAGAGCCGCGAGGACAACCGTGTTCAAGGCGAGGCTGTAGCGCACCCAGCGCGGCGTGGACGGGCTGGGGACCGGTGCATGCTTGACTGGATTACTTTCCTTTGACATCGCGGAGGCTGGAAGGGGTGCCTATTGCGAAGGGCCTGTCCGCTATTTGTGTGTAGGCCCGGCTGCCAAACGGTGTCGACAAAAACGGGTGCTGGCCCAATCAGTGAGCACGTCACGTTTGTGTCGTCGTCAGACAGCTGAAACAACAGACACACCTCGCCATGTGTCGGCGCTTTCCCGGACGCGTTGCGGTACTTGCCTGGCCCTTGCTTGATGTGACCTGCTGATTCCATAGCACCGTTTCGTTGGCAGGAACTTTGCAGTGCAGTATTTGTGGCGGCAGTCGTGGATTCGTCCAGGTTTCAATGAGCTCGGCTGCCGAGCACTGCCCGCCATGATGCGTGATGGACGTTTGTCTGCTAGCCCCCACTGACATAAAGGACGACGAAACGCAGGAAGGCGACTCCGCATCACACCACGGCAATCGAGTCGAGGTTGAACGATGCGTGGTACTCCAGCGAACCTGGGTCCTGCTGACTCGGAGAGCGTCGCATATAATCAGATCGTGCACCTCTTGGAACTCGCAAAGTATCATGCCCGTTGATGGATGGTCTCACGAGAATCACTCAAAGTGCTGAACTGGTGGGTGTCCTAAACAGCCAACCCGAGTCTACCTGACCGAGGCTTCTTTCAGACCGTCCGTGATATGAACGACCACTATCGCGAACGGGAGTTGCAGACAACGTGTCGCGGAGATGCTGTGCAACAAGCAGCAAGTACCCTTTCGGGGGTTGGTGCAGCGTACTTCTTTGATCGTGCTGCTGGCGTTATGCCAGACCAGTATCCATCCGATGCGATCATCTGGCAAGTGCTAGTCAATTGTCAATAGTAAGTACTAAGCTCTGTGGTTCGCGGCGAAATGTACGTATACTTTATGTCGTGCAATCCGGAGCACCCTAGTAGTAGATTACATAGTTGCGACATTTCAGAAACGAGGGTATAGATGACGTAAGCTCCTGCTGTCGGCCTCCGGATCCGATCCGCACGCTGGCAGCTTTGACCGCTCCGCTGAACTCTTCCTTCGGAAGCATCCAACTCCAGTGTTAAAGGCAACCTACAGGATGCATTCGCAACGGAATTTCAAGCCCCAGCTCGTAAAGATTGTAGCCGATGCCGACTTTCCTTCGTTGGCTTGCAGCCCCATCAAATAGCGACTTTGAGCTAATAGTGGCAAGTGCTATGGATCGCACAGCAACGGTCTAGGCACCGGAACAACAAATCAGTTATGGCATGTAAGGCTGCGCAGTGGCCCCGTGGCTTCGTCGTTCAAACGCTGTTGTATATCAGGCTGCAGCCTGGTCGCCAGTGCCGTGCTCTCCCATACCACCCACTATGAGTCAACCTGCCCCACCCCGTAACCGCAAGTCGGTGCCATGCCGCCTATATAACCAGGGCCATTGCCGCTTTGGAGACAAGTGCAGGTTCAGTCATAGCGTGGATGTCCAGGTAAACTCGCTCTGGGCTGAGCAAGCGTCGGACATTGTCATTCATCGTCATCGTCCCAGCCGGCTGGTAACGATGTCAGTGTGGATTCAGAACAGCAAGTACGTACAGTCTACTTTGATTCACCGGGTGGTGACCACACTGGTTTTCTCGCCCGCGCTAGCCCCAACACCAACACCACACCCAGGCGACTTCGGATCCCCCATCCAGTCCACTTTCCCATGAAACTTCTGATGCTCGCCCCAGACCCAAGCGCGGGGAGATTCCTTGCCGTGCTTGGAAGGCTGGGGGCTGTACCAGAGGGACCAAGTGCTGGTTTCGTCATGATATCGACGTATGTCTTCGTTTTCTGCGGAGCAACTCGGGTGTCATTTCCATCCTAGGTAGAGAAACAAGGGCAAGAATCCACGAGATCGCTCAAGCAAACGCCCTCTGCGTCATCACGTGCAGTGCCTAACCTGACAGAAGAAGGCCCCTCCACTTCTTCAGCCGCAGTTTCCTCACAGGTCGAGCAGGACCTGCGCGAAGCCAGGCGCATTCGAGCACAGGAAGCCGAAGCGGCTGCTCGCGAGCGCTTGAACGCTATTGCCAAAGAGGAGGCGGCAAGAACTGTAACCCAGCTCGTCTATGGCTCCATCGTAACATATAGCGCAGGGCTCGACGTTCCCAATCTAATCACGGGTTTCGAGACGTGCACGTTACGAGTGCGAAACCTCGCTTTCAACGTGAAAGAAGACGACATCCACTCGCTACTCAGGGCCCAGGGTTTGGACATTAACCGTTTTCACACTGTCATCAAGAAGAGAGCGGATCGTAAGCTGGAGGCGCACATCGTCACAGACATTGCCACTGGTCGGGCACTCGCCCTGGATCTCGACGGGATCGAATTCCACGATGAAGTTCTAGCAGTCGAAATGTCCGCTACTAACTATCTCGATGGCATGAACACCGGAACTGGTCAAAGTTCCACGATCCTGACTATATCCTGGCGCGCTCCCTTCGCACGATATCTTGCAGAATACAGTGATATTGCGGCAGCCAACATCAAGGTCAGAGAACTGGATCGTTTCGTCTATCGTGACCGCCGCCTTAAAGTCGAAATGAACACTCAACCGCCTGGTCGCTTCGTGCCTAATTTTCGACCTAACGCGATCAGAATCAACAATCTTCCACCGTCTGTTACGGATCTGGACGTCATCGCGCTCACAGGCTCGCCATCCGTTAGACGACTGCCAGTCGGTGGTGCCTTTACTGTCGAGCAGTTTGCTAGGCTGATTCAGAGCGAGATCGATCAGGCTGTTCCAGGTAGCCTCATAAAATTCGACGATCCTTCTGGTACTTGTTCCACGCAGGGCGTCGTGTCTGCACGTGCTCATTTTTCCTCGTGGGACGAGGCCCACGCTGCCCAGACACATCTTGCAAATGAACGGTATGGTGTCCAGCGAGTGTGGTTTCGGCTTCTGGACCCCATGTACTTCACACTAGTCATTCCAGCGGAGCAATACAAGGCTCAAAAGACGCAGTGGGATTCCCTTTCAAGCTCAATCAAGGATAGGAAGGCTTGTACGCTCAATATGCAGGAGGTCGGGAACATTGTTCGCATTCGACTTTCTGGATCAGTCAAGGAAGCGACGGGTGCCCTGAAAGTGAGGGTCGAGAATCTGGCTAGGGGAGACAAGGTGGAGGGCTGGCATCGACTCTTTGCCAATCCTGGAAATCCGTTTGTTCCCCGTGTCTACATAGAGACGGGCGCGTTCCTGCGTGCCGATTGGAAACGACAGTCTTTGAAGGTCTATGGGACGCCGGGTTCCATTGATCGCGCCCGCGAAATGATCAAGGACGAGCTCGAAAGACTTGATTCCCTCGATTACACTGTCACGCTCGCGCGGAGTTCTGTAGGATTCTTTGTCAGAGAGGGAATCCAACAGTTGAAGGACACGCTTGGAGAGAACAGCGTCAAGTTCACGATGTTTTCTAGGAAGTTGACTGTCTCAGGCGGTGAAGAAGCGCGGCATGCTCTGGACCGTCTTATCGCCCTCTCTCACAAGGGGGACGGCGGCCCCCGAAACCCGGTAGAGGGCGACCAAAGTTGCCCGATTTGCTACGATGATGTCTCTTCTCCACACCGACTGGGTTGTGGTCATACATACTGCGTTGCCTGCCTCCGCCATTTCATTTCGTCAGCCCTCGAATCTGACCAATTACCCCTGACTTGCCTTGGAGATGAAGCTCGGTGCCGGGTTCCGATCGCTATCCCCACGATTCAGCAATTCCTTCCCCCGGCGTCATTCAATCGGATGCTAGAGACAGCATTCGATGCATACATCGCAAAGCACCCCGAGGAGTTCAAACCTTGCAAAACGCCGGACTGTGCGCAAATCTACCGCGCCGCACCAGCTGGTGCAGCTCCCCAAGCGCTTCATTGTCCGTCCTGCTTCTCTGCGGTGTGCAATGCATGCCATGAAGATGCGCACGAGGACCTGTCCTGCGCTGAGAGCAAAGCACGACGAGATCCTGCAGAACAAGAGCGCCTCAACGACGCTTGGATGATGTCACAAGGTGGACGGGTGAAAAAATGCCCCCGGTGCAATGTGTTGATCGAGAAGCTGGAGGGATGTAACCACATGTCGTGCCTGTACGCCCTCTTTCCTGTCCGTCCCTCCCGGGGCTCCCTTGACTCAACCTTTCCGGCCCTAGATGCGGCGCACACATTTGTTGGCGATGCATGGGCGTCTTTACGCGAGATACGATCTACGACCACATGCATACCGACCACGGGACGATCTATGACAATGCGCCTGCTGTTCGGGAGGCGCCCGCTTTTATCGGGATTCCGGTCGACATTGAAGAGCAGCGCGAGCTCCTTCGACAGGCGGAAAGGCGGCGTGCTGCTGCGCTTCAGAACGCATACGATGCCGGGCCTGTGTGGGACCCGTATGCTGTCGACTATGCCGAACTAGCGAGGGAACGCCGACGCGCGGAGGAAGAGAGACTCAGGCAGCAGCGAGAGTTTGCGGAACAGCAGAGACGTATCAGAGAGCAGCGTCTGCTTCGAGAAGTAGAAGAGAGGCGCAGGATGCAAGAGGAACAGGAGCGACGTATGAGAGAACGACGTCTCCTGGAAGAAGCGGAGAGACGGAGAGCACAAGAGAGTGGAGGGTGGAATTGTACGATCATGTAGAAACATGGACTGACCTGTAGACCGTCCTGTCTCCGATGTACCCTTGTGATGCTTTACGTTTCTTGGTAAGCAAGTTCCTGTTCCGATGCGCGATTCCGATCGTAGTGTCCTCTGTCCATGTGCTCACAAGAAGCTTGGCCTAGGGTTTTTCTGCTCCAGGTTCCGATGGCGTTGCTATCACGAGAACAAGGGGCGTTGGGTCACCAACAACGATGTTCAGTAATACCCGTTCTGCGATTCCGGTAACACTCATCACAACGTCAGTTCGCTTGCTTCGTGAAATGAGCTAGTCCAAGTGCAGCGTCGAGCCACGTCAACCAGCGCGTTTTCTGCGATATAGCACGTAGGATTGATCCAGTTCTGAGCCGAGAAGCAGCAAAACACGCCAAGAACTAGAAACGACCAACGTTGTGCTTGCCAGTTTTCTGGCTTCTCACACACGGGTTTCGTAGCTCTACCGCTCAACGCTCCAGACACAGCTAGCTTTGACCCGTTATTTACTTATTTATCTTTTTTGTCTAGCCGCTAGCGCGGGCACTGCCGGGACAAGCTTGGTATGGAGCGTATCCGCAACAGCCACGAGCATGAGCTTGTGACAGCCTTGCGCCTACTCCGGGTTGGTGCGTCGGTCCGCGGCCGCCAACAGGTGGTCGAGCTTGGCGAATGTGTCGGCGTCAGCCTGGATTTTACGAGGCGATGGGTCCGAATGGGGCCACGGTACACCCATTCCATGCTCCCAGTGGGCTGAATCACGTTTGTTCCCCTCAGGCTTTGACGAGACTTTATCCGAAACCTGTGCTCTACGTTCTTGCACCAACTCACCCATGTTGTCGATCTTGGATACACTGAGGCTACAATGGATCATAGTTCTTTGTTTTTTCATGGAGGGTGTGCGGGGTAGGACAGGCACATAAGAGACAGGGGCGTGGGTGTCGCGAGGCCCCAAGGGCGGGGTGTGCGAATGTAAGTAGATCCTTCGCTCCTTGGACGCATAACTGATTTTTGCGACTTGATCCCTGCTCAGACGGTAAGTATGGCGGTGAATCCACACAGCATCGATGATCTACGCGAGCAGCTTCTTGGTGCGCATGCACGATCCTGCATACATCCGTTGCATAATTTGGTACCGCAGCTGAAATAACGGAGGATGACTCTCAGAGGAATGGTCTTCGCATCTATGGCCACAAAACGAATTTTATGCTTCGAGTCGGGTCATTCTTTGCAGTGACAAGGGACGTGCAGGGATATGACTCTGTGGTGTCCGCTCATGCACTTGTTCTCTCCTGGGTCCCCCACGCAGGCCTCGCTGGATCCGCATCATTGGACCCGACTCGGGCTCGCGGCATTTATGCTCGGCATTCCCACACCATAGTACTATCTTCATCACGATAAACTGTTCCGCTGTTCGGTTCCAAGACCGCTTCAACGCGTCCAGAGGATGGTGTGTCGCTTTGGAGAGCCAGAGGTTCATTTCCGCAGCTTAACGTTTCAAGAAATGGCGCACACTGCGGAATCAAATCAACCCCTTTCCGTGGGAAATCTGCCAGTGATCTTCTTATCGGTTCCTTCCACTGCATCCATTCCGGATTAATCTGGCATGGAAGTGGGGATACCGAGGTCCATTTAGGTCATCCGAGTGGAAAGTCTTTCGTAAGGAGCAAACGAAGCCTGCCTTTAGGATCCAAGAGGCCCGCATGCAGTGATCGAACCATAATCACGACCGGGGTCCTTGGCTTGAGGTGGGCGAGGATGATGCTCCGGAAATGCCGCATACCTGGTTGCGGTCTGGTGACCCTTGATCGCCCGATGAAGAAAGTGATCCCGCCTTGTCACCAGCGCGGACGTTGACCACAATGTCTCAATTAGATTCCAGGCTCGAACAACCGATATGGTGATCATGTCGCGCTCTGAGCGTGCTGTGGATAATCGATCCTCCTATTGGGTGCAAGCTCCGTGCTCGCTCCAAGATTCTCAGGGCCAACTAAACTCTGATAATGCGCCCCAGAGTGCAAAAATACAAATTGCCGAAGGACACAATTCACAGCCACGATTTACTGTCGTCCGATGCCACTCTCATTCGGCGCGAGTGGTATGAGATAACTTGTCTGGGCGATTTTTACCATTGTGCACCCCACCCCATTCGCTGTGGGGATCACTAGGCTTATCGTAGGGTTGCCGCCTGACGATGTTCTGATGAATAATTTCACATCGATTCGGCCAATACGGATCGCGGTGGTCACGCTGCAATACATGCGGCCTTTGTGCGAGGGCGCGACCATCGGTATCAATGACGCAAGATTGTCCAGGTGATGCGCTAGGATATAGGAATCCTGTCATGAATTAGGTGATCTTGCCTAAGGCTGCAGGGTTATCCTTAGAAACACTGTCTACTCTGAGGTCAGCGCACATCGTTCGTGTTACTCGCGGGGGTGCGGATTCGAGTCTTTACAAACCTGTTCAGAAGTCTTGCCTTCCATGTGGAAGACACAACATTCTGGCAGAATCAAATCCGGTCAGACGGAGATGACGACGTTCATTTTTTCAACTCTTCGGTCTGTCCATGCGGCTGCCACGTCAGTTCCCAGAGAATATTAGACCCAAAAATTACGCCAAAAGTGAACGCCGTGATACGCCCACCATCAAGGGGACGGAGACAATGGGGTGATTTGAAAGTAGCATCTCGGCAAACGACGATAAACAAAACAAAACACCGAGAACATCGTCTATCGCCTATCGCGTACACTACTACATCGTTACAAGTCGCTCTCAGCATTCCTGCGAGCCAAGTATGTCTTGCAACTTGTATGTTTTCTATTTCACTCAGCCTGATTACACCGTCCTGCCTGACTAGCCAGGCAGCTTGCCTTGTCCTGCATCGCCACGGCCAACACGAACGGAAGGGGGCGCCGCTCGTTGACAAACGTGATCATTTTGTGCGCTCTCAGGCTCCATATTTCCTGTTTGATTGAATAGACCCCGGGCCCGTTGGTCAAGTGCCAGATCATCATTCCGATCTGCTCGCAATTTTGGCTCATGTGTGCCTCCATCCCAACATATTCGCAAGTCCGCCGTGGAAACGATCAGAAGCTGATGACTGCGGCAGAACAGCAGAGAAAAACTCGATTGGAAGGCGATAAGTCCAGGTACGTGAGTATGAGAATGAGAATGAATCGATCTCGAGGATGATAAAAGCTGGACAATATTCTCTCTGACGGACGAGTTGCTTTGACCTCCTCTGAAGTCATCTCTCCGGTGCTCGTCCACCGTCATCCCCACTATGTCCCTGACCTACCTCATCGCTGGTCTTGAGGGCACTGGCACCCATCCGCGCCTGGACCTCAACGACCTGCAGCAGAATGACATTCAGTTTTCCCTTTTCATTCGTGCCTTGAACCAAGTGCTCGACAGAAGAAGTGAGGACGCGAGCTCGCCCGACTACATCAAGAGACCCGATAGCTGGTGGGAGCTCGGTAAATCTCCGCGAATCCGTAGTTGCTCGTAGCTCACGACTCGTTCAGGTGGGATACATGGACTGCCTCATGAAGCGTGGACGTGAGTTGTCATATGCTTATATTCGATGTAGTGTAACCGAACGTTTGAAGCGGCGATCCCAATGGACCGCAAACCTCTGCTGGCGACTATGGAGGTCAATATTGTGTCGTTTTTGATGTGAGCACTATTGACGATACCTGATATTGTCAGGTTACTGTTACCATCGATGTATATATTTTCTTGGCAGATTTCGCTGCATTCTGATGTTTCTAACAGCGGCCCTGTTCCCGACTTGGCATCGTGTCCAGTTATTGCTTGTTGAGGTGAGTGGCACATCCTTGCGACTCCGAATTCGTATTAATATATCTTGAAACAGCAAGTAGTTGTCAGGGCAGCGATTGATATCGCATCGAAGCTCCCAAGCAATCTTCCTGCAAAACCGATATGGGTGGACGCCGCAAACAGACTTCGTTTCCCGTAAGTAATCGTCTGGAATGGACAGTATGCTAACACTGAACTGTGTTCTCGAGGTTTTGGGACTGGACCCGTGAACAGACTCGCCTGGAGGGTATCCCAAAGATCTTTCAAGAACCAGAGATCTCCATTGTCAATCCCAGCAATCCTAAGCACGACACAGTTTCCAACCCTTTGAATCACTATCGATTCTCTGAAAACTACAAACCTGGCGGTGCCAGTCCTCTCGGTAACTGGCCGCGGACTTTTCGGCATGCCAATGACGCGACGAATCCGACGACGGAGGACTACGGGGAAGCACAACGGCGAGCCATACGGCCCATAGGATAGCGAAGTAATTCTGACCTTGCATTCCCAGGAGGTTCAACCAGGGGCAGAACAACAATTCTGTTGCCGCTCTCAGATTAAGGGTTGCAGCATTGTTCAACTACCCTTTGACGATTCAGGACGGCTATGGCCCAAACTTGTAAGGTGGATATGCTGTCGACGGGACAACTGCTGACCACGATCCTTAGATGGGGGCGTTTTTCAACCACTACTGGGGCATCCGTCTATGTTCCTGATCCCAGATACAACTCACTACGTGCGTGCACCGCATATTTCTCGCGAATCGTACGCCAATGCCTCACTAGCATCGCTGGAGGGTCCCCACGATTCTGTCCACGTTAACACTGGGGGTCTTGGAACGATGGTACGTACATCCGTGTCGCCTTCTAATCCGTGCTTATTTATTAAATCACGATAGGGATACAATGATTACGCAAGTAATGTCGACTCTAATCCTGTATAGCATAGCTTGTCAATCATTGCTTTCAGGCTTTGATCCTATATTCTTCCTGCACCACTGCAATGTGGACCGAATCTACGCATTCTGGGAGTGGGTTTACCCCAACTACTGGATTGGCGAAAATGGCTGGAAAGATGAGAACGGTAATTTCCACGATTTTAGTACGTATAATTTCATGGTCCTTGGACATTTGTTCATGCTCTCTAGCAACCAACGCGGGTGGAACCTTTGGGCAGGGTCCAAACTCTCCGGTGAAGGCTGATACCGTACTCCACCCCTTCCGCATTCAGGATAATGCCTACTGGACCTCGGAGAAAGTCCGGGGCCTGTTGAGCGCTAGCAAGACGCTGAAGTGCACGTATTTTTTTTTCCTCGTCGGCGTGAGACAGAAGTAACCGAGTCTTCAAACAGACTACACATACCCTGGGATTGTAGACAAAATCACGAAAATAGAAGTCAAGCCTCACTCGGATAACAACTCCTACTCGGTCGAAGATCGAGAGAAATTCCGACAGGCCCTCTATAATGAATGGGGAACGGATCTTGCTACCGATGTGAATAACATTCGGGAGGTCTACGCGGGTCGTTCCTGGGATTCTCCGGCCCGTCATCTTCTCCTGGAGGAGCCCCAGGCAGACGATCGTTCGTACCTGCGCAACTATGTGATCGTTGGAGACATTCCAGAGTTCGCATTCCCTGGATCGTATCGTCTCGAACTCTACCTTCTTCCGGATGGAAATGGACCTGTTCGCGTTATCGATGATATCTCGGTGTTTGGGCGTCTGGATCCAGACCAGTGCGCTGCCTGCAGGGCGCGACGAGCTGCGGGAAGCAGAGTCCGTGGCCACATACATCTGGAACCCCTTCTCATTTTCCAGCTGCTCCACTGGAGCCTGCCCCAAGGAGGTCACCTACCCGCTGGATCGTCTCCTTTGGCCTGGATAGCCGACCAGATCAAGGAAAAGTTCCGATTACGACTTGTAGCGGCAGACGGGACGAAACTTGCGGACACCGAAATCAGGGAGAACGACACAAGAGCGATCTTGGAAGCGGACAAGACTCCCCGGTTGACACTTCACTGGCACCGAATCTGGTTCCACAAGCACGAGTTGAACGCGGAGAAGGGGTACATTCCGTTGGGTCTGCATGAATCGCAGGAGCACGGTGAGCTTGTATTGGGCGGGGTGTGGAGGAAGGAAGAGGGTGTGGCGTGACGCCCTGGGCGAGTGATGGGCCTTGGCTGATTTGAATGTACAAATACGATGTCACTTCTTGGATTACGCTGTGTACGATAGCTGATTTGTATGCGTGTCTGCGTGTCACATTCTACCTTTGTTCTTGGATGTCGCATGCCGCGGGGTGAGAGGGAAAAGATATACGATTACGTGCCAGAGAAGTGTATATTGGCGGCGTGACGACGAAAGGGAGTGGGGGATAGCGTCGGCCGGCCCGGAGCGGAAACGCGCTAAGTCACGTGGCCATCGTAGACTTCGTGCATGTTCGTCGTCGTTGCTTCGCAGCTCGCACTCTGCCTTTGCTACCTCCTCTTTGCTTGCGCTTATCCACCACTCCCTCGCTCTCAAGAACAGACAACCCTCCGACGTGAGAATGTGTTTTTCTCATCTCCTCTTTGACCGTTGCATTTTAGCAACATGTGCCTACGGGAGGGCAGTCAGTGCCTCAGGCCGGAAGTCCTGCGGGCTTCGCCCACCTCTCTAACCTTGTGGCACCTACTCCGTACTAGTCCGTAGCTCACCGCAGCGATCGACATTCACAGGTACTGTGCCCTCGCTAAAAAGTCCAGGACACCGTGCTAGCCCGGAGAGAGGCCCTTGAGGGCCCCGCAAGACCGCATCGTATCCCTCCCTTGGCCCATGAAGCACGTCACTCTGACTCACTCATTCCAAGCCCTCGGTGATGGGCAACGCTTCCATCGCCCATCTCCCCCCTGATATCCAGATTACCTGTCTCACTCGGCCAGTAGGAAAGGGGTAGACCAAGCGCCGTCATCGCGCCACACCAATCAGCGGGTCTTCCCTGCGACGCGTAGAACTAATCCAGTCCCGAGCCAAGAAGAAGCCGAACAGACCGAGAACCAGAAACGACCGACGTTGTGTTTGCCAGTCTTTTTGGCTTCTCACATAGGCTTCGTAGTACTCAACGCTCCAGATACAGCTAGCTTCGACCCTTTTTTTCTACCTCTGCTAAGACATTCGACTTGAAAGAGGTGCCTTGGGAGTCCGGGACAGGTTGGGTCAAATGACTGAAGAAGCGTGCTCAGTCATGTTGGCGAGCGCTGCCTCGAGGTTCCGCCTGCAAATCAGTAGCACCAGCGAACCCCAGTCGCTAGAGTGCTGCTGTAGCCGTCTGCCGAATGCACGTCCCCGCACCGACTCATTCGGGCTGTCGACCTTTGATACACTGAGACAACAATCGATCGTGGTCCCTTGTTTTTTTCATGGGGGGGGTGGGGGCTGCGCAGTGCGGCGTTGGACAGGCACATGAAAGCCAGGAGCGTGGGTGTCGGGAGGCCCCAAGGGCGGGGTGTGTGAATGCAAGTAGTTCCTGGGCTCCTTGCACGCATAACTGATTTTGCAGCTTGATGACATCGCTGCATAAATTGGCATCTCGGCTGAAATGGCTCTCAGAGGAATAGTCTTCGCTTCCGTGGCTGCTAAACGGATTTTATGCCCCGAATCGGGTCATTCTTGCAATGACAAAGGACGTGCATGGATATGGTTCTGTCACTCATGCGCTCGTTCTCTCTGCCATGTGGCGGCAGGCATCTGCATCATCATTGGATCGGAGTTTAGTTTCTCTCGGGCCTGAAGTATTTGTGCTCGGCATCCCACGCTACAATAGTATCACAATCAAACCAAGACCGCCCCGGCGCGTCGCTCTGGAGAGCCAGGGTTCATTTCCGTAGCTTGTTGAGTCAAGAAGTGGGCCGTGCTGCGGAATCAAACCGGCACCTTTCCGCCAGTGATCTTGTGATCGGTTCCGAGACCGGCCGCTGAACCCATTCCAAACTAGTCTGGCACAGAAGTGGGGATACGCAGGTCCATTCGGGTCGTCCAAGTGGAAGGCATTTGTAGGGAGCCAACAAAACCTGCCCTCAGGACCCAAGAGGCCGGCATGCATGCGATCGAACCGTACACTAGGTAACCACCCTCATCTCGACCGGGGTCCCTGGCTGGAGGTGGGAGCAGGAGCCGCTCCGGAAATGACCTGTACCTGGTTGCGGTCCCGTGATCCTTGATCGCCCGATGAGGAAAGTGATTCCGTCTTGTCGACAAATGTCGCAATTTGACTCCAGAACTCCCTTGACTCGAGCAACCGATATGGTGATCATGTCGCGCTCTGAGCGTGTCGTAGATGATTAATCCTATTGGATGCAAGGTCCGTGCTCGCTCCAAGATTCGCAGAGCCTAGACAAGACACCTTCGGGTGCAGAAACAGAGGTTGCCGGAGGACGCATCTTGCAGTCACGATTTATTGGTCTGATGCCACGTCTGGAATGGCCAGGTATTTACCAGTGATTCCGCAGACTCAGGACGGAGACAGGAAAACCGAGATACTACGATCCGTAGCACTCTCGGTCGACGTGAGTGGTACAAGAAAACTGGTCCGGGCAACTCGCCATTGTGCAACTCATTCCATTCGCTGTGGGAATCACTGGACTTGTTATGGGGTTGCCGCTTGGTGATGCTCTGGTCAACAAATTCACTTCGATTCGGCGAATATGGACCTTGGTGGCCACGTTGCAATTCCTGCGGCCCTTTCGGAATGGGGCAATCATTGGTATCGATGACGCAAGACCGTCCAGGTGACGCGCTGGGTTATAGCAATCCTGCCATGGATTAGATGATCTTGCCCCGGGCTGCAGAGTTACATCATATACGTATCTGAAGTCAGACACACACCATTAGCCCCCATCACGACCGACACCAAGGGAAGTTACTCGCCGGAGTCCAGATTCGAGTTTTCGTGAACCTTTGACCGCGGGTTCGGAGGTCTTGCCTTTCATGACACAGCGTTCTGGAAGAACCAAATCCAGCCAGACGGAGATGACGGTGTTCATTTTCCAACTTTTCGGTCTGTCCGCACGGCCGCGTGAGTTCCTGGAGAAGCAAACCCAAAAATTGCGCCAAGAGTGAACACCATGATACGCCCACCATCGAGAAGGCCATACATGGAGACAGAGGGGTGATGAAAGTGGGTCTTAACAACGTCACACATGCTCACAGATTGGATCCATCACGTCCTGGCATCGTAAGCATACCCCCTGACGTGTCCTCAATGTGATGGGGAACTGTGGTGCTCGTTCTTCGGTCACCGATCTATCGGACATGATGATACCCCTGGGACTATCTTACTCAAAGTGCTCAGGCTCCCAACAGGATAAAAGCCCGTCCAATGGCCAGACATGCCCCAGTCTATCGCGCAATTGCATAGGTAGCGCATTGCTCATCCTACCCTCCCCATCCCACTAAACCGTGTTCGTTCCACTCAGGCTCTTTGTCTGAATCCTTGTGCTCTGCAACCATGCCTAAAACTGCCGCAGAAAGTGCGGACGTTTCTGTTGTTGATAATCAGGGGTCCCATTCTGACATGTCCCTCAGTCATCGCCGCGCTGAAGATCAAGGTTGACGCTGCCGTCGTTGCTAGGCTCGACAAGCACTTGACGAGGTCCCACACCCTCATCAAGCCGGAATGGGAGCTCCACTATGAAGAGCTTACGCTCGTGGCTCTTGACGGCACCCTCTACTTACAGTTTAGTCCTGGCGGCTCTGGCAGCGCACCGACCAGCAATGTTGGTGAGGGCGTATTCCTCGGCAGGTCAAACTTTATCCCGGCGATATACCTGCCCGGAGATCCGTACAAGCTGGTGGTTAAGGAAGATTACGCAGCGTTGTACTATGGACCCTTCTTGGCTTGGTCCGGGGTTGGAGAGCAGATCGGGCTTACCGACACCTATAACATCACGTTTGCTTCTCCTTTCATTATCACGTAGCGGCATTGTGTCGTAGGCTGACTCTAGCCAGGCATTGAATGTGCCTGAGAATATATCGAACTGTACTTTTTGAGCTTTGGGTGACGAGTGCACAGAAAGCGCTCACAGACCGGGGAATTGGGTCAAGGCAACTGCTGTAACGGTGGTCTGACTCCCAGTCTATAGTTTCGACTCACCTATTCAAACACCTTGTGCTAATCTCCAGAGACGTCACTTGTCGTAACGGTGTATTTTCAGGGCCGACCTGAGAGGGACCGGGGAAGGGCGACACCTGTCGCTGGCATGTCAAACGTTTCTCGTCGGTATCACTAAAGTATTTACCGTGATACAGATGTATCGAAGATCGACGACACGTGCACTGTGGACAGCTCGGGCTGAGCGGTGAGGGATACGCTCGTCGCGTCCCTAACGGGCTCGTGTTTGTTTGCTTCAGTGTAGAGCGAAGACGTGGGGATCAAAATCCCCATCCATGATCGACGGTTTCTTGTTCTGTTCTGCTGTTCCGACAACGCGATCATGGTATCCCAATGTGGCATGTCCGCATGTTTCGTTGTTTGTACCGGCACTCGAACATTTTGAATCGACCTTGAACGTACGAACCTTGAACACAGATTCATAGGACCAGCCAGTCCAATCCCCAATGACATGGTGCTAGATCTTGGTATCTCACGCGAGTAGTCATCCATTGAATCTGGCGCTCCAAGATAGCCTAGTAGGAAAGGGGTAGATGAGCATGTAATTAACAGAAGTTGTTGGGACTCGGCCATTCGGACACCCGCATCTAAATGCATACACGCTGCGATCGATCGGCTAGGTACTGACAACAACCTGAAGGATAGAGTAACAGCTCAATTCTCGCCACCATCATCGCGTCGCGCGCTCCTCGCGTTTCAACCACAAAAAGGGATGGCATAACGTTCGTGGTGCATGAAGAGATGAAAGGGACAGAAAAGGAAAAGGAAAGATGGGCGGGCGTAGGTAACGGTGGACTTGCGCGTTTTCAAGATGACGCGGCTGTGCGCGAACACTGTGCGTTCCTTACAACACGAATTCTCGAGGTGGGTGTTCCCTCCATGGCCCTAGTGTTAATTGCCCTCGCTCTATCGTTGTTCACCCTTGCAGCGTTCCCCCAGAACAAGGGTGTGTGTACGCTCATCCCCAAGGGCAATGGTCGCGATGACGCCGAACAACTCCTCGCCGCTGTTGCTTCCCCGCTTTGCAAGGAAATACTACTTCCTCAGCCGTACACATACACCATCCGACAGCGCCTTTGGACTGACCTCACTGACAAGATCCTAAACGTCCACGGAACATTGTCGGCGAGTCGCATGCTTCGACAAGGACGTCATCCATCGCTCATTCCGATCTGTCTCACCAGTTCAGTGACGATCTCGCGTACTGGATTGACAACAGCTGGCAGAACGACTTTCAGAATATGCGGACCGCTTGGATAGCCACCGGGCGCAACTGGGTCCTGTCTGGTGGTGGATGGAATCGGGGTGGTATCAATGGGAACGGTCAAGTCGTTTTGTCCTCTGGAATCACCGAAAACGCTGGTCTCTGACAGAAAGACGTAGGCATGGTACATCCGCGCGCAAGGCGTCAGCAACCAACCCGGACGGCCCATATCCCTACACGTATTCAACGCGAGCAATGGATTGGTGAAGGACTTCAGCGTCGTGCAACCACAGAACTGGGCATTCTTTGTCGATGTACTTGACCATATTCGTCCTGCGTTTTGATCCTCTTCTTCTGACTAAGTTTCAGCGCTCTTCCAACGTCACCCTGGATGGTGTATACGTCAACGCCACGAACACAAACCCTGGAAACCCTGTTCGAGGTCCGTAAACTTGTTGCATCTGAATGTTTCAGGTCTTATGTGAATTACACAGGATTTAATTGGATTGAGAACACTGATGGTATCGACACTTACAGAAGCGATCACATCACGATCAAGAATTGGGTCGTCCAAAACGGAGACGATTGCGTAGCCATCAAAGGGTCTGTGTTTCTGATGTTATGCCGCTCGCAGCTCGTAACCCAAGATTGCTTATCGCAGAAATTCGACCAACATCTTCGTTAGTAACGTAACCTGTTACGGCGGCGGCGGCATTGCATTCGGCTCGCTGGGACAAGTATGTTCGGATTTTCCGTGTACGCTGGTGTCTGACACGACATCAGTACCCAGACAGGGTGGATTGTGTGGAGAATGTTACGGTGTCAGATGTAACTCTTCTCCCAGCAGATACAACAAATGTAACAAACGGGTACCCCTTGAGAGCTGCTTACTTCAAGGCATGGGTTGGTGTTCCGCTAGGTGGCCCCCCACCCAACGGAGGTGGAGGCGGTACTGGTCTAGTGAACAATATCACACTCGAGAACTTTACATTCCAAAGCGTCAAT
>JBBPMG010000428.1:0-21380 GCA_038090195.1 Boletellus deceptivus | reverse complement strand
TGTCCGCATCTAGGGGATCCCTGCTGTCAGTGCCAGGGCGTGGCTCTGTGTCCGCATATCCTGTCCCGTCTAGGGCGACAAGACGTAACCTGAGTTTATTCTTGATCAGGGCGACTAGCTCATCCAGAGACGGCTGCAGAGATCCGCCTTGTTCGACCAGGTATCTGAAGAGCTCGGGGCCGAGATGTATGTGCCCTCGAATTCTATTGGCTGCATCACGTCGCGCTCTGCAGGCAGCACATTCATCCGGGTCTGAGCGCCCAAACACTGTGACCTCATCCACGACGTAGCCTGGTTCGTCCCCAGACGGGGGCAAGTAGAGTTCGAGACGATATGATCCAGGGAATGCGAACTCTGGAATATCCCCGATAATGACAAAGTTGCGTAGATACGAATTCGGGCCACTCTGAGGTTCTTCTAGTAGGGCACCATACAGCGAAGAATGCCCACTACGCTGTGCCGCTGCTCGGAAGTAGGCGACATCGATGCTGAGAGAACTTGCCCAGTGCTTGTAGAGAGCCTGTCGGAAACGTTCGCGTTCTGCCGGTGTGTGGTTCCTATTATCCTCGGAGATATCGACAACTACGCCACCTTCTTTAATTGCAGGGTATGTGTAATCTATTCGAGAATCCAGTTAGTTTCGGACCACACCAATGTAATCAATCACTTGCACTTCTGAGTCTGGCTGGAACTCAACAAGCTCCGTACCTGCTCCGAGAACCAGTAATTGCCATCCTGAAACCGAAAGGGAGCGAGGTCACTTGTGGCTCGTATCTCGTTACCCTTGGGTTCAACAAAGGTCCCGTTAGTGGCTAAAGGGAATGAGCGAATCATATGAATGCAAGTCATACATGTACATACTGAATGGGCGATATTCCCCCTCTTTAGTTTTCCAGCCCCTATTGCCAATCCAATATTTGGGATACAGCCACTCCCAAAACGCGTAGATACGGTCTACGTTGGCATGATGCAAGTAGAAAATGGGATCAAAGCCTACAAGTACTATTGAGAAGCCGTGCCACGAAAGATTAAGAGAAACAGGGTTACCAGCGTAGGCTATGTCAGACTGTCAGGAATAGATATAAGCATAAATAGGTAGGAACCTGAAACGTGCATACCATCACCCCATACTGCCCCCCAATACTGCCGTGAATTGAGTTATGGGAAGCCTCAAGTGATGCTAGGCAGATATATCAGCTTCATAGCAACGAAGAGTACTATGCACACACGTAGTGACTTGTATCTTTCGTGAGGAACATGAATATTCGCCAAACTAGTGGTCGAGAAGTGTCCCCATCTGAGTATGCTGTTCAGCGGTGTCTCCTTGGCAGCGGGATCAACTTACAAGTTCGGGCCATAGTCATCTTCACTCAGAGGATAGTTGAACAGCCCAGCAACCTTTTTCCTGATGCTCTCAAATCTCGTGTCTTGCCCCTTCCCTTGGGTTAACGACCTGGATATGTGGGATCAAGATTCGGAGCATTAAGCAAGCGTATAGCCCACTCTCTTGCCAACTCATAGTCCTCCTTTGGAGGTTCCTGGCTGAAGTCGGGCCACCGGTACGTTCGTGGCCTTTCGTACGGTGCAGGCTTGTGCTTTTCAGGGAATCGATAGTGACTCAAAGGATTTGGGACAACCTCGTCCCCTGAACCCGTAAGCTTAGCGACGGGAACTGTAGGTTCCTGGAAGATCTTCAGGATGCCTTGCTCTTGAGTCAGTCGACTGCTCCAATCCCAGAATCTTGAAAAGAAAAAAGTGTTCAGTTGTGTTGCTATATCGTACACTGCAGGCAGCTACTCACGGGAAGCGGAGTTCTTTCGCGGCCTTCACCCATTCTGATTTGTCGCGCTGATTCGGCGAGAGCTTTGATGCAATGTCGATCGCTTCCCTGACAACGGCTTGCTATTCGAGACATTACATTGAGCCTACAATAACAAGCACGTGCAACTCACTTCGACCAGCAACAGCTGCACACGATGCCACGTTGGGAACAAAGATGCTATTGGAAATGTTAACATCATAGCAAGATCCACCATAAAGGTGCATACCGCCATGGTAACAGTACCCTTGAGACGTACGTTTCGTCAGTGCTACTCACAACAAAGAGACGATGCTCACCCCCATGCCCCTTGGGATCGACAGGCTCCTGTCGTCCACGTGGATCGCCACTACGGGCGTTCGGTTACACGACATCCAATATAGACGTGTGACGACTTACGACCAGGGATTGTATGGTCGCCCATGAATTCCCCCTGAGCGGCCCATGAGTCGTGAGTGGTTCAGTGTTAGTGTGTACTTACCTAGCTGCCACCAGCTAATGGGGCTTTGCACAAAGTCGGGCGAAGCCTCGTCCTCGCTCCGCTTGTCGAGGAGTATATTGAGAGCTCGAATGAAGAGGGAGAACTGCTTCGTGTTCTTTTGAAGGTCGATGATCTCGAGACGCGGATGTATGCCCGTGCCCTCAAGACCGATGATGGGATACGGTTGCGGCGCCATGGTCAGGAGAGTAGTAGGCAGGTATCACAGAGACGACTGCTGAAGAGGGCGGGGAGGCCAACTTGGGCTGCCGGCTTTTATTGTCCTTGAGACCGGTTTGTGCTTCCACGCAGACGTCCCAATACAGGTAGCTGTCACGATGACTTCTCGCCTCGTTCACGGCGAAATTGTTAACGCGTTGCGACTTGGGTAATGCATGACGAGCAAAAATTGGGAGTAAATCGGGACTGTCATCTGCCTCCTAATCAGCACCAGTTCACCGCGACGGATGAACTAGAACTCCAAGCGGCGTGCAGGGGATGCGAAATGATCGCGGTGGAAACACCACAATCGCTGTGTCTGGTCCTGTGATGTGATGAGTCGTGGCAATTTACTCGCTGACTAGCACTAAAAACGGACTAGCATGATCATGATACCATGAATGCAAATTATGTAAAAGATGTTTTTAGAGACTAGAGACAAATGTGCTCAATCCCGATGTGCACATCGGATTCTTTTAGTTGTTCATGTTTACTATTATTTGGGGTTGTCAACGTCACGCTAACGAGAGCCAGAATATTTGAAACTCAAGTGCTCATGCCCGTGTCTGACTCTTCGCTGAGCATGTTCTAGAAGACCGCTTTCAGTCAGCTGTTTACACAATACTTTGTTCAATATTCTATCTTGCAGGTGTACTGGTTTTGACCCGACATCCTACTTCTATTTCAAAGATAATGGTATTTCATTCAATTGATCTAGTCTTTGTGCCCCCCCCTGGCTATCTGAAGCTGTGGGATCCCAGGCATATGTGGCCAATATGATAGGTAGCACCAATTTGAGATGCACATAATTTGGTTTGTCACTTAATCGCTGAGGATTTCAAGTTTACTCTTTCGTTTCAGCAGCATGACCATGTCACAGGCGCACATCAAACTCTACTTGCCAGTATGCAGTAGCAGAGATTTCATTTTGGGGCTTCGCCAGATCTGAGCGCGCAGGAAGCCACACGGAGCGCGCACCCAAGTGTGAAACTGCCATATGGAATACGAGCATCCGACGGGATATACACCTACCGTGAGGACTCTCGCTTGTCCAGGGCGAGTCAAATTAAGTATCGACGTCAGCTGGCTTAACCTGGGCGTAGCTTTGTTGTTCCATTTAGAGAACTCATATCTTTTCTTCTGTTCAGCTATCGATGTCGATAAGCGACTCGTGATCACAGTCCGATCAGAGCGCCAATGCCTCTCCGATGATCTTTCGGGCCAAGTTCCTATCACCACTTGGGAGAAATGAGGACCCCCTTTTGTTCTCGGGATCTTCCACGCCAGAACTTCTCTAGCATGCGTCATGCGTAGCACTAACGACAGACGCGGACCGCCCACTGGCACGACGATCGGTGTGCACTCGGAACGGATCTTTCCATGAAAGACCCTTGGAACCGGAATATCGCGCACGATATCTCATTCATACTTCTTTCCGGAATGTTCCATTCAGTTGCTCAAGGGGGGGGGGGGTCTCTCTTTTGAGTGCTTTGTTCCTGGCTCACCTGTCCTACGGTCGCTGAGGGTTGCAGGCCGCCGCTCGCGCAGATAGCCACTGTCGGCCGTCCAACAGCATGATCATGGCCAGATACCGACAGCAGTGTAACACAGGATATCGTATTTGCATACACGGTGACAGGCACAAATCATCCTTATTCGATTGCTAACACACATTCGGACACTGGTCCAATCCAACAAAATACCTAGAAATTGACGTCGTGGACGCCCTTGAGCCCAATGTGAGCCCCGGACCCACTCCAAACTACGTGGCCACGAGGGTCGAGCGACCTTGCCGTTCAGTCACTGATATCAAGCTTATGGGGTACACGGAGATAACTTCGTGTGAGTCCTGCAAACGAACCAGAACCTCTAAGGTATCACTCAGGGGTCCCTTGTCCAGAAAGCTCAGAGCTACTGCAGAAGGAAGCCTGGATTATGCAGGCCGAGCCAGTGGCAGTCAGGCGTTCATCAAGCTGGGAACCTAGCAGTAGAGAGGAGATGGTTCAATAAGTACTGAGGGCTGCAGCAGGGAACAGACGATGTACTGCCTGTGCGACTGTTTCAGTGGGCTGAAGAGAAAATTGATTCGCCCAAAGGCGAGTTTTCTGCTGGGAAATTTCGTGCATGGCCCATGGGGTTGGCCTAGTGACAAGGCAGAGTAATCTGGCAAGTCATCGCACTACTTCTATCGTGTCATCAGAGGGCCGGGGGTCACAAGTCCAGACAAGGGAATTTTCTAGAGAGCCATCATGCAGGTGCAGATATAGACAATGAAGAAGTGACCACCCTTTGGCAGCGGGGAAAAAGTAACGCCACAGCAGGTCTCCGGACTGCGCACCTCAGTATGCCCACTAGGCAACTATATGCATTTATCTCCACCAGAGCCCCCAGATCAAGGTGCATCCATGATCTCACCTGACAATTGAACAAACACAGCATCATCCTATCATATCCGTCTCCCCTATGAATTCCTTAAGTGGGTTCGGTCCCATTCGCTGTGGACGCGTAGATTAGTAGGCTGCCTGCATGTGACTTTTGGCTGAGGACGTCTGGTTTCATATGTCCTAAGATAGGAGACATTTAGCATCATGGGCTATCTGGGGACGACCCAGAATGGCGCGGCCAGCGGAAGAGAGAAGGCACCATGTGGATTGAAATTTTACCCGGCTAGTCTTGGAGAATAAACCACGGAAGTGAGGCTCTGGCGCTCCCGGGAAGTCCTACCGTGAGACTGATTAGGTTCGCACCACAAACACGAGGCAGGAGAGATAACACTTGCGCTGGAAAGAAGGCTCGAACCGAAAGCGTAGACGCGCCAAGAGCAAGCCTATGAGTGGTCAGCGCTTCAGCACAGGATCTGATCATATGCCCCTCCTTGCTAGTAGTACATATGAACACGGCCGGTTCAGATTCCGTAGGCATACCGATCTCGCTGCTGGCAGGAATATACCCCCGCGCGACTCAGATCATTTGGGGCGCAAGTGCCTCCTTGAGAGCGTGACCACAACGAAGGAGTCACACCACGTGCCCATGGCGCTGTTCTCTCAAAATAGATGAGATCGAGGCAATTTCAATTTGACCATATCTTGAACCAGGGCTCGGAGCCTTTGTTCCCCGGCGTCATGAATGCACTGTTCCGGACTGGGTGCGCCCCCACGACGGGGAGGGCACGATGGTGCGACCTATCGGATGTTCGGGATTGTTTTATTCAACTGGGTCCGAGAGCACAGGGCAGGCATTCGTCCCCAATCGCCTTGAATTGATTTTCGCCCCACCCCAGTCCCTCAAGCAGTCTGTCCGGTGCAGACAGCACGCGCGTCCCCGCGATCACCGGTGGTCCAGCTGCGACATCTCTCAGTCATCGCCTTTTGGATTACTCAAGCTGGCACTGGCGTTGTCGATAAGCTCGACAAACGCTCGCCAGCTGCCAATGAGCTCGTTGTCGGACCAGAAGTGGCTGCCAGGACCTTTGAGGTCCGTCACGACTCACACCGGCGCCCCGCTTAACAGCAAAATGGCAACCGCCTGTGGGAGCACGTCTTTCTACAGACAGTTCAGACTGACAGGCGTGTGCAGCTATGTCATTTGCGAAGCTGCCGCCTGCAGCGTCCGTGTGTATAGGCCTACAGTAGGTACGCGGGTAGTAGTCCAGTCAACTCGGATGTAACTCATACACCACGTAACCCATGCATCTTGGACGCCCCGAGTGCTCGACTACCACTGTATGGCCTCCGCCCATACTTCATAATCCATGCTCCAAGGCTGGTCCCGAGGGGCATGGGTTATGACTGATATTGCTTAAGTAATCTGCAGTGTGAATTTTGCTATGTAATCAACTACAAACTGTGCTGTCCCACTCGGATTTGCCGTCGCTCTGAAGTTATCTATCTGACTCCATCACTGCCACGCGAGAGGACTGCAGACACCGCTGTCAGCAACGATCCCTGCACAATGTGATCTTTGGCCAACGGCATGGTCGGGTATTGAGTTACGACGTCAGGTGGGATTGTTTCTCTAATCGCTGACCCACCGCGGAGTTTGCGGTCCTGCTTGGGCCTCCAGCCCGGTCCGGGGCTATCTTGCTAGGTTGGGGCTGCGTGCCCAGAGTCGCGCGGCGAATGGGACGGTTCGCCCCCACGTCCCGGTGGATATTCGGTGCGTTTATTAAATTCAAGTGCTCGTCACCAACGTTACGCCCAACGCCTACCACCACGTGTTTGGAGCTTTCTTTTTTTCTTTCTGTGCTCTCGTCTTGCACCAGCCGCTACTCGAGTATTCATGCCCGGCCCGGGGAACAAGCGCAAAACCAAGGTAAATCCCCGACGGAATGCTGCGGCGAAGGAATCCAGGCGCTCGGACGTCGAGGACCCCTCCCCGTCTCAGTGCCTCACCCTCGATGAACACGGGATTGCCCGATGCGCTCGATTCGCAACGGGTGGCGATGTCCAGCCGAACCGCTGCGGGGTGCACCACGAACAGTACCGTACGCTGTGCAAAAAGTACACGGATGCGTCGGCGATCGTCGATGGCATCCGAGAATGCGGTGCTGAATTCCCGACCAAGGTTCAAATCGACCAGTACACGGACTGGCACGCAGCGCTGGAGACGGCAAGCTGGATACGCAACTATCTTGATATGATGTGGGTCGAAAGGACGGGTCGAGAAATCCACCGGAGGCGGTTTTTCCTCCAAGGCAAGTGGAGGTGATCGATGATAAACCTGCATTGACGTCGGCTGAACTGTGCATCTTCAGTGGACGATGCCTACCATCGCCGCCTCAAGCTGCTTAGGGTTGAGATGATGAAGGCGGTCGACGTGTTGGATGCGCTTCAAGGAAAGGCATATCAGCTATACTTATCCAATAGCAATTTGCATACTGTGAATGCTCGAGGGCTGCCGAAAACCGAAGCTGGGCTAGAAAAACAGTCGAAGCGGACCGCCAAGGAGATTCTGGAGTGTATTCGCAACCCAATTATCTTTTGCAATTGGCCCCGATTGATTCCACTTTTCGTCTTCACGTCCACTTCGGTGGGGGATGAAGACTTGATTGACGTGTCGCTACGAGAGTAGGCTTCGAATCTAGTCTCATCGCCAAAGAAAAACTGACGTAGGTCTATGCATGCAGCGCGAAGCAGCAAATGCTCAAGCCTTTGGAACCGTTTTTTGATTTTGAATCATTCAAAGATACCTTCAAAGATATCCTAGGCCCTCGTCTAACGACAGAGTCAGGCATGGCTATGTTTGAAAAGATGTTCTTCGTCCTCCAGCAATTTGTTCGACGCATCATCTTTCACGAACCAGCCCTCTTTATGAAGTCCTTGGAAAAGGAATCCATCAAAGACCTTGTTTGTGACGAGTTCTCGATGGAGGATCTCGCCAGGTTCCTCAGTCTATTCATGAACCCTCTGGCGTTTCCTTTGAGATTGTTCAAGGATGCTGTTTTGGATGTACTCGCTGTGTCCCGTCACGATACGGCTGCTGATCTAGGTAAGTAATAACCGATTTCATGCTTCAAACCGGATTATGGAGTCCTTTTTTTCAGAGAATCGATTTCAATCGCTGGGAGGCTCGGTTTTTGCTCGCTCGCATGACGCTAGTATGTCTAACGAGGCTTGGTGGGTGCGTATTACCATCCACTCCTGGTTTACTTCTCGTTTCCAATATGTTATACTAGCTCCTGTTTAAAGTGCTTCAAACATCAGCCAACGTCGAAAATTGTTTCATTCGCCTGTGCAACAACTTTGATGACCTTATAGCACTCCTTTCTTTCACCGCCTTCGGCCTAGTTCCAAATCCGAGTTTCTGCCAGCGTCCATCCCCCTCAGAGCTCGATGATCCAAGCTTGTCACGAAATCACCTCTCCCTGTCTGGGATCATTGTTGCGGACATGGTGGGAATGTCTATTCCTCAACACTTGCGCGGTCCCGTTCCGACAACACTCAGAGCAAAAAAGCCGAATTGTATTGTCTGGGGCGAGGTCGAGCCACGAGCATTCATGTTTGGTGCGATGCGGAACGAACAGGATCCATTCGTGGATGCGTTTCTGCATGAACTCCGTGCACGGCCAGACCTATTTCAAGTCGTCCTCCATTCCGAGACTGCTCCTGGCCGCCACGTCGAGATGTTTGGTTCGGGTCCTTCAAACGACCAAGCACTTCCTGCACTGCGTACCCGTGAGTTCGAGGCTCCACCTTCGTACCCCCCGCCTGTGCCTCCGACCAAGTGGGGTGTGGACTGGTCTGCGACGGACGTGCTGTTCAGGTCGGGGCAGGCACCCGAACTGAAGGGTTACCTTGCCCCGAAGCGAGGCCTTGACGGGTACTTCCGCTTCAAGACGTTCCCGGTGACGTACTTTGTCATCCTGGACACCGTCCCATACCGGGACTCGACGGCGCTGGCAAGGAACGTGGCGTGGGCTGCCCTGCGCGCGGGGGGTTACGCTGAGGGTGAGTACACGTTGAACAAGTATGCGGCGGCAGCGGACGAGCTGCTGGAGCGGTGCGCGCAGGAGCGATTGGGATGGTTACCCAAGGAGATGGAGTGGAAGCTACCGCGGATGCGGGACCGGATGGGTCAGTGGTGCACTGTCATGTGATCGTGATCGTACCATGTGGAGAACTATTATCCCACATACTTCTCATTTACGGTTTCGAGGTGTCGGAAGGTTTACTGATCGTATATGTACTTCAATTCAAGTTGCACGTCCGTGATAAACGAATCCAGGGCTCCCTACTAATACTGAGAGCGCTGGGGAGTCAAACGGTAGCAGTTTGGGCCGTTGAAACCTAGTCTGAGTTTGGAAATAAATAGTCTGAGTTCAAGTTAGTAAACCAACCCTAATTGGCGCTGGGCTGGATGACGGGCTGCCGCGGAGTTGAACTGCCCTGCCAGCAACCTGACGTTTGTTCCATGCAATGGTGACGCGGTAACGGTCGATGTCGTGCTGTCGTGCAAGCAGGAGGGACCGACGCCACGACGCACACGCGCAATCACTTGGACGCTGGCGGGCGCTTCAGGACGGTTACTCAAAACGGGGCAGCCGAAAACGCATGGCTGGACCTCGTTGCCTCGTGTTTGCGCCCCCACTCCACGACGCATCGACGCATGCCCGGCGTAGCAGGGAAGAAGCGCAAAGCGAAAGCCAAGGCGAACGCCGTCGCTGGCACACACTCGGACGCGGAGGACGTCTCTGGCACGCACTCCCCGCCTCGGTGTCTCACCCTGGACGACGACGTGATCGTCCGATGCGATAAGCCGGTCACCGATGGCGATCCCCGACCGAACCGTTGCAGGGTGCACCACGCACAGTACCGCACGCTGTGCACAAAGTATGAGGATGCGTCGGTGGTTGTCGACGGTGTCAAAGACAGTGCCGAGTGGCCGACGAAGGAGCAAATGGACGAGTACACGGACTGGCATGCGGCGGTCGAGAAGGCACGCTGGGTGGGCACGTATCTCGAGGCGATTCGGGTGGAGAAGACGGGCAGGGAGATCCACCAAAGACGGTTTTTCCTGAAAGGCAGGTCGTGCGTGGATGAGACACGATAAGATCGTGTTGACAATCGCGGCGGGGCTGCGCAATTCTTTTTTTTTTCACTTTTCAGTGGACGACGGTCACAAGCGTCGATTACAGCTGCTCGAGAGGGAGATGGTGAAAGCCATTGATTTACTGGACGCACTTCAGGGGAGAGCCTATCGGCTATACCATGCCAATGTTACACACGGTCGAGGGCTGTCGGCAACCGAAGTGGAGCTGGAAAAAGAATCAAAGTGGACTGCTGAACAGATACTGGAATGCATTCGCGACCCGAGTGTCCTCAGCGAGCGGTCCCGATCAATGCCGCGTCTCATAGCACCACCCACGGCGGTGGGAGACGAAGACTTGATTGACATATCACTACGAGAGTGAGCTTTGGATACGACCCTGTCATCGAGAAGCGACTGATCCAGGCCACATTATACAGTACAAAGGAGCAGATACTCATCGGTTTCGACCCTTTTATTGACTTCGAATCATTCAAAGATATGCTTGCCGACATATTAGGCACTCCATCAACGAGAGAGTCTGGCATGAGCATAATGGAAAAGGTTTTCTTTATCTACCAGCGATTTGCTCGACGCATCATTTTTCACGAACCAACTCTCTTTATGAAGTCCCTGAAAAAGGTTTCTTTCAAAGATTTTGTTCTCTCTGACGAGCTCTCGATGGAAGATCTCGTCAGGTTTCTCAACCTATTCATGAACCCTCTAGGCTCGCCTCTAAAATGGTTCAAAGATTCTGTTTTGGACACGCTCGCCGTATCACATCACGGTACAGCTGCCAGCGTTGGGGATCTAGGTGAGCGATGACAAGCTTTTTGCAGCAGAATGGGTCACCAAGTCCTTTCAGAGAGCCAATTTCCTTTGTTGGGGGGCTCGACATTCAATCGTTCGCATACAGCTAGCATGTCTGATGAAGCTTGGTGGGTGCGTAGTACTATCGGGTGCTCCATCTTGCTCTTGTTGTTTTATTTATTTAACCCTTGTTTATACATAGCTTCTCCTGAAAGTGCTTCAACCACCAGCTGATATGGACAACTGCTTTGTCCGCTTGTGCAACAGCTTTGATGACCTAGTTGGTTTCGTTTCTTTTGCCGCCTTCGGCCTTGTTCCAAGCCCGAGTTTCTGTCGGCCCCGCACGGATCCCGAATATCCAGACCTTGATCCAGACCTTGATGTAGATGATCCACGCTTGTCACGAAGCCACCTCTCCCTCTTTGGTATCGTCGTTGCGGACATGGTGGGAATGTCTATTCCCCAACACTTACGCGGCCCCGTCCCGACATCACTCAGAGCGACAAGGTGGAACTCTGTCGTCTGGGCCGAGGTCGAGCCACGGGCGTATATGTTTGGGGCTATGCGCAACGAGCGGGATCCGTTCGTGGACGCGTTTCTGCGCGAGCTTCGTGCACGCCCAGACCTCTTTCAAGTTGTCCTCCGTTCCGAGACTGCCCCCGGCCGGCGCGTCGAGATGTTTGGATCGGGTGCATCGAACGACGAAGCGCTGCCCGCGCTGCGTATGCGTCAATTCGAGGCCCCGCCGTCACCGTCTCCTCCAACCCCGCCCCCGTCCGCGAGGAACAGGTGGATAGTGGAGTGGTCCGCGAGGGACGTGTTGTACGGAGCGAAGCAGGAGCCAGAGATGAAGGGATACCTTTCCCCGGACCGCGACCCCGATGAGCAATTCTTCCGCTTCAAGACGTTTCCGGTGACCTACTTTGTCATCGTGGACGCCGTGCCGTACCGGGACCCGACGGTGCTCATGCGGAACGTGTCGTGGGCTGCGCTACGTGCGGGGGGTTATGCCGAGGGTGAGTACGCGTTGCGCAAGTATGCGATCGCGGCAGACAAGCTGCTGGAGGAGCGTGCGCAGGAGCGGTTGGGGGAATGGTTGCCAAAGGAGATGGAGTGGAAGCTGCCGCGGGTGCAGGATCGGATGAGCTACTGCACCATCATGTGAAAAGGGGCGTGGGTCGATCGTGTACTGACTAGCTATGCAACAGTGGAAATTTATGTAGCCGTTCACTCGCTTTGAATCATGACATTGTTATCCTGCTGGCAGTGTGTTTAGAGGGAGAAATCATGAATGAAATTAGCGGCAATCGATAACCACAATAACAGTTCACATCAGGACTCAGGAAACTAGACCTTGACGAGACAATCGATCACGACCGTTCTACCTAATCTAAACACGCACGTCTGGGTTCTAGATCACCACAAACGACCCCAAGCGATATTCGCTCTGTTGTGTTGAAGCATACAGTAAGGGTGGCAGTTGATGCCATGTCTTTCGTGGCAGGATTCGTCACGGGTCGTGTGTCTTGGCGTACGCCTCCGACGTAAGCAGGTCATCAAACTTGCAGACTTTTGTCAGCTTGAAGAATGGACAAGACCAGGGACGCCATACCTCCTTTGGCTCAGACAGTTTAATTTTGCAAAGCCAACCTAGTTTCCGTCGCTCAGCACGTACACCTCTTCAGACTGGATTGACTACCTTCGCCGTCTGGAGACCGATTCACCAAGCCGGGTTCACTGTTGAGGCTATCGTTTATCTCCACGATTTCACCCGAGACAGGGGCATACTAGATGCATAGCCTTCAGTGTTTAGACTTTGAAGAAGAGGAATCGACGTAAACGATGTCCGAAGCCGCCTTGACGCTTTCTACAGCTCCGATAGAGTCTACGAATAAGATTTGTTATAGCCGCGTTAATCCCGCGGGGTGTGTCATCGGATGGCCTTGAACAGGAAGCTCACCTCCTTTGGAGACTTTGGACCCCACGACAGGGAGGTCCACGAAGACGACATCGCCGAGAGTCCCTTGGGCATAATCGGTGATGGCGATGGTACCTAGACCTGTATTGTCGTCAAAGGCGACCGACTCGTGTTCCGGCGTGTACTTTGTCGCTGGTCGAGGGAAAAAAAAAGTGACTGTATGCTCCGGAACAAGGCTGAACGCGACGCACTGACGAGCGTGCGATGGGCGGGGAGACGGGAGGCCAGCGGGGGACAGGGTCTTGCAACCCGCAGAGGGAACGCAACGCGCACACGCGCGACCTGGCGAACGGCGGAAAACATGGCAGGGTGTGGCAGGGTGTGGCTTGCGGGGTCGAGGCGGAAGAAAAGGCGGAGACACGAGTCAGTTGATTTTTTTCTTGCGCAAGTCGGATTCACCGGCAGACGTATTTGGGCGCACGCCGAGCCGAGGGTCCGAGATCGTCCGTGTCCACACGCTCAGGCTAGTAGCTTATTGCTTACTAGCTAATGCTTGCCAGGGGGGGGCGCATGGGATCATTTCCGAGCTCCTTTTGGCGACAGGCCACGAACGTAGATACCGTCAGCACATCCTCGACGTTGTCCATCCCGCCCAACGCCGACGCCGACGACCAGCGCGAACTCGGACTGTGATTGGCTGGCAGGGATGTGTATTTGTCTTTGTTTGTCTACCTTCCAAACAAGGGACTGCCCGACACGAGCTTGGCTCTGGGCCCATTGCCGACGACCACCATGGCGGAGAGAACGAATCCCAACATGCTCTTTGCAAACTTCAACCAGGACTACTCGTACGCTCTTGCTCTTTTATGCCCTCGTTTCCTGCTTATTTGGTGTCGTAGATGCGTATCAGTCGGTACTCGTAAAGGTTATAGCATTACCAACTGTGATCCTTTCGGAAGGGTCTACACCATGAGTGCGTCCAGGGCGCCCTGATATACAGCATCATCTCACGGCTGGACGGCACAACCTTAGACGATGGTGCACGGGGAATCGTCGAGATGCTCTTCTGCACTTCGCTCATCGCTCTCGTCGGTGCTGCAGATCAGCCGCAATCCAGCCCACGGAAGCTGCAGATTGTGAACACAAAGGTAGGTTCGCTCCCCTCCTTTCAACGTGTTTCCATTCATCCTCGAGTCTCAGCGTCAGTCGATGATTTGCGAACTCCTCTTCCCTTCTTCCATCCTCGCCGTCAAGCTCAACCGTAAAACGCTCGTAATCGTGCTCGAGACGGAAATTTATATTTACGACATATCCAATATGCGTCTTCTACACGTCATCGAGACCGCACCCAATCCTGACGGTAACTGTCCGATTCCGTCCACGTCACTACGTCCCTCACCCGTTTCAACCTAGCCATATGCGCGCTCTCCCCAAACGCGGAGAGTTCTTATCTCGCATACCCTTCACCCATCCCGTCCCCTTCTACGACCGCCTCCACGTCCGCGTCTCCGCCTAGTGCACCACAGCAACCCGCAGCCGGCGATGTCCTCCTATTTTCAACGACGACGTTGACACTCACGAACATTATCCGCGCGCACAAGTCACCACTCTCCGCCTTGGTCATCTCGCCGTCAGGAACACTCCTCGCGACAGCATCCGACAAGGGCACCGTCATCCGCGTCTGGAGCATCCCCGGTGCAGAGCGCCTCTGGCAGTTCCGGCGGGGTACGCGAGAGACCAAGATCCATAGCATGTCATTCAACTCAGTAGGGAGTCTGCTGGCCGTCAGCTCTGCCCACGATACCGTCCACATATTCAAGCTTGGTCCTCGACAAGGATCAGGGGCTGGTGCAGGTTTTAAGAAGGACAGACCCTCGAGTCCGCTGGGATCTATAGATAGCAAGGACCCTGAAGATGGACGGACGGGCGACTATGATTCATTCTTGGACGAACGAAAGAAGAGCAGCAGCGTGTCGTCGGTGATCCGGCGGCGGTCGTTACATTTGACCAAGTCTATATCATCGTCCGTCGGGGGATATCTTCCCAACACGCTCACTGAACTTTGGGAACCAGCACGCGATTTTGCCTTCTTGAGACTACCGACTAGTGGGGCACGGTGTGTGGTTGGCTTGAGCGGGTGAGTCGAGTCTGGTGCCTGGTCGAGTCTGGTCGCTGATAAATGGTCAAATATCGTGCATCCTTCGTCCCTCCGTATGTAGGACGCTTCCGCAAGTAATGGTAATCTCCTCCGAGGGCTATTTCTATGCATACAATATCGACCTGGAGAACGGCGGTGAATGTACCCTGATGAGACAGTACAGTCTCGTTGACTCGGATCCGAGCGGAATGGACTGAAGTCGGCAGGGTTTCGTGGGTGGCGCAGGCGTCGTTGGCAGTCGTGCATATCATTTTCTTTGCCTGGTGGATGTGTTTTTTTCGTTTCAATGTCATTCTTGGGACATTTCACGTATTCGGAAAAGTTATTTTTGACCGGTAGATGGCATGAGAGCCCTCGGATCGGTCGTTTGTTGAACACCTGATGTTGAGACGTTGACGTCGCGCTGCCTAATTTGGGAGCACTCGAGTTGTTTGTGTGTGCATGTTTGAAACGGAGGGTGCTGAGTAAGCGGTCTTCGCCTGCTTGTCTTCGTCTTTCACAGCGACGTTGACAGCGTCGAACGACCATCTTTCGGTCTTCCTTTTTCGGTTCACTACCACCACCTTACTTTGGTTCTTTTCTCCTCTCTTCTCTTTGTAGCATATCTCTACCAAAATGTCGGGTCGTCCTGCTGGAAAACCAGACCTCTCGGGGTACAACTACGGTGCCATCTCCTCCCTTGTCCTCACGGCCGACCGCTCTGCACTTCCACGACGAGACAAGGAACCGGATGGTGCGCCCACATCGCTCGCAGGCAGAATCGACCCCAAGGAGATGGGTTCACGCGTCCAACGCGCCGCCCCAAAAGACATTGAAAAAAAGAAGAAGAAGGCGGGAGACGCGGGCAAGCACGACGCGCTCGACAAGGCCACCTCGTCGAAACGTCGCGCCGAAGCCGGTTTTGGATTCGCGGACATCATCGAAGCGACGCAGGACGTGGAAGGGTTGACGTACCGGCCGCGCACGGCGGAAACGCGCGAGGTCTACGAGCTCATGTTGTCGGCCGTGCACCAGACGTTGGGGGACCAAGCGCAGGACATTGTCCGTAGCGCGACGGATACCGTGTTGGAGACGCTCAAGAACGAGAACATGAAGGATTTCGACAAGAAGAAGGAGATTGAGGACATCTTGGGTGGGATTCCCAACGATGCGTTCTCTCAGCTGGTCGCTCTGTCCAAGAAGATCACCGATTACGGTGCCGAGGACGAGCAGATGGTGGACCCCGACATGGAGCGCAAGGATGCGGAAATTGACGAGGACATCGGTGTCGCGGTCGTGTTTGATGAGGAGGAACAAGAGGAAGATGACGAGGAGGGTTATGAAATTCGTGAAGAATCTGATGATGAAGAGGAAGAAGAGGACGAGGCAGAGGCGAAGGAAGGGGACGAGGGGGACGAAGATGCCGGACCCGATGAGCTCGTTATTGGTGGGTCTTCCGCTGCCTCTCAAGCAGGGAAAGCCAAAGCAGACAAGGACATCGTTTCTCCCCACACCATCGACGGCTTCTGGGTACAACGACAGATATCCGAAGTCTACCCCGACCCGGTCACCGCTGCGGACAAGGCTGCCTCGGTACTCTCCATCCTCGGTTCAGAGTCAAGTTTGCGAGACTGCGAGAACCAGATGATGGAGTTGTTTGAGTATCAGAGCTTCCACGTCATCACCAAGTTCTTGAAGAACAGGGACGTTATAGTGTGGTGCACAAAGTTGATGCGGAGCGACGCTGACGAGCGGGTGAACGTAGAAGTGGCCATGCGGGAGAAGGGCGTTGGGTGGATTCTGAGGGAACTTGCAGGAGACCGGCAAGCTAAGAAGACCCGCGACGATGCCATGGATGTCGACGTTACGGGTACAGCAGCAGCAGTGCCCAAGACAGCGACTCTTGCTCCTGGTTCCACCGTCCAACCGAAGAAAGTGGTCGACCTCGAGAGCATGGCGTTCAGTCAAGGGGGGCACTTGATGTCGAATAAAAAATGCAAACTTCCAGATGGGTCTTTTAAGCGTTCTCGGAAGGGCTTTGAGGAAATCCATGTTCCCCCACCGAAGAAGCACACGGGCAATGAGGATGAGCTCGTACCTATCGCCAAGTTACCTGAGTGGGCGCGGGCTGCGTTCACTGTTCCAAGGCTCAATCGGGTGCAGAGCAAGTTGTTCCCTGTCGCGTTTGGTACGGACGAACCACTACTGCTTTGTGCACCAACTGGTGCAGGGAAGGTGAGTTGAATAACAATAACTCCGGATGTTTCTTACTGGATCTACTCAGACCAACGTTGCAATGTTGACTATCCTTAACGAGTTGGGAAAGTACAGGAACGAGGAGACCGGCGGGTTTGCGCTCGATCAGTTCAAGATAGTATACATCGCCCCCATGAAAGCCCTCGTACAAGAAATGGTTGGCAACTTCACCTCTCGTCTTACCTCTGCTTTTGGTGTCAAAGTTGGCGAGTTGACTGGTGATTCTCAAATGACAAAGCAGCAAATCTCCGAGACCCAAATTATCGTGACTACTCCGGAAAAATGGGACGTCATCACTCGCAAGAGCACAGACACCAGCTACACCAATCTTGTTCGCCTCGTGATTATCGATGAGATCCACCTATTACACGACGAGCGTGGTCCGGTTCTGGAGAGCGTCATCGCACGCACCATTCGCAGAATGGAGCAGACTGGGGACTATGTTCGACTTGTCGGGCTGTCCGCAACGTTGCCCAATTACCAAGACGTGGCCACGTTCCTCCGTGTGGACGAGTCGAAAGGACTGTTTTACTTTGACGCGTCCTATCGCCCGTGTGGACTCCAACAACAATTCATCGGCGTCACAGAAAAGAAAGCTATCAAGCGATTCCAGGTCATGAACGAGGTCTGCTACGAGAAGCTCCTTGACCAAGCGGGGAAGAACCAAACCCTTGTTTTCGTCCATTCTCGCAAGGAGACCGCGAAGACGGCTCGGTTCATACGCGACCTGGCCATCGAAAAGGAGACGATCACCCAATTTGTTCGACCTGACTCTGCGACGCGAGAGATCCTGACAGAAGAAGCGGGAAATGTCAAGGATAGCAATCTGAGAGACTTGCTTCCTTTCGGATTTGCTATCCATCATGCGGGTATGTCGAGAGAGGACAGGACTCTTGTGGAAGAGCTCTTCGCGGATGGTTCCGTACAGGTGTTGGTGTGCACGGCGACCCTCGCGTGGGGTGTCAACTTACCTGCCCACACCGTCATCATCAAAGGGACGCAGATATACAATCCTGAGAAGGGTCGATGGGTGGAATTGTCTTCTCAAGACGTCCTCCAGATGCTTGGACGAGCTGGACGACCGCAATACGACACTTATGGCGAGGGCATCATCATCACAAACCACTCGGAGCTCCAGTATTACCTATCGCTTATGAACCAACAGCTCCCCATTGAATCTCAGTTTGTGTCCAAATTGGCGGATAATTTGAATGCAGAGATCGTGCTTGGGACTGTCCGGAATCGTGATGAGGCTGTGCAATGGTTGGGATATACGTATTTGTGAGCGTTTTCGCTGGGTGGGCTTTTCTATTTCTATTTCTAACCTGTGACGTCAGATATGTGCGCATGCTCAAGTCTCCTGGACTGTACGGCGTCGGCGTCGACTACCAGGAGGATGACGATGGCCTGGTCCAGAAACGCGCCGACATTATTCACTCTGCCGCCGCTCTCCTTGAGAAATGTCACCTCATCAAGTACGAGCGCTCCTCCGGTAAATTCCAGGGCACAGAACTTGGTCGTATCGCATCCCATTATTATGTGACCCATAACTCCATGGCAACATATAACCAGCACTTGCGCCCGACAATGTCGACGCTGGAGCTGTTTCGGGTATTTGCGCTCTCGAACGAGTTCAAGCTGTTGCCTGTAAGTCTGCCTTGGAAATGTTATTTTTAATTGGCTTACACCAAAGGGCGTGTCTCAAGGTAAGACAGGAGGAGAAGCTCGAATTGGCAAAACTGTTGGAACGGGTCCCCATTCCTGTCAAGGAGAGCGTTGACGAACCTGCTGCTAAAATCAACGTACTCCTGCAAGCGTATATTTCCCAACTTAAGCTCGAAGGTGTGTCCATTCCAAGCTCATTTATTGCCCTGTTAGTCATGACTGCGATCTGTCAGGGTTTGCGTTGGTTGCCGACATGGTGTTCGTGCAACAATCGGCAGGACGCATCCTTCGTGCCATGTTTGAAATTTGTCTCAAGCGAGGATGGGCTATACCAGCGCGGGCTTGTCTTTCTTTGTGCAAGATGGTTGAACGACGAATGTAAGCCTAGGTGTCTTATACTATCGCCATCGTACACCTGATTGATGAGACCAGGTGGGGTTCAATGACGCCCCTTCGCCAGTTCAAAGGTGTCCCTCAGGAAGTTCTAAGGAAGGCAGAGGGGAAACAATTCGTACGTCTATGTTTGCTTGTACATGGTGTTCTCGAGGTTTTGACACTACTTTTTGGTATTCTAGCCATGGTACCGGTACTTTGATTTGAGCCCGCCTGAGCTCGGGGAGCTGATTGGCATTTCCAATGCTGGCCGTCTCGTCCATCGACTTGTGCATAATTTCCCGAAGCTACAGTAAGCGTTTATCTTTCCTTGCGCTAGGCCAACTTTGACAGAGATTTGCAGACTGCAAGCCCAGGTCCAACCCATCACTCGCTCCCTTCTTCGCGTCGATCTGTCCATTGTCCCCGACTTCCGCTGGGACGAGAAGATCCATGGTAGCGCCGAGACGTTCTTTATACTCGTTGAAGATGTCGATGGTGAAATCATTCTCTTCCATGACACATTCGTCCTTCGTCAGCGATATGCTGAAGATGAGCACAACGTTACCATTACCGTCCCGATGTTTGAACCCGTCCCTCCCAACTATTACATCTCAGTAGTGTCAGATCGTTGGCTGCACGCGGAAACTAGGCTACCTATCTCGTTCAAGCACCTCATCCTCCCTGAGAAATTCCCACCTCCAACTCCCCTCCTCGACCTTCAACCTCTGCCTCTTTCCGCGTTGCACAACAAAGAATTCGAGGCGATCTACTCGAGCACTATTCAGACGTTCAACAAAATTCAAACACAAGTCTTCCAAGCGCTCTACACTTCCGACGAGAACGTGTTTGTGGGCGCGCCGACAGGCAGCGGGAAAACCATCTGTGCCGAGTTTGCGCTACTAAAGTTGTGGAACAAGAAGGACAACTCGAGAGCGGTTTGCATAGAACCGTACCAAGAAATGGTCGACCAACGTGTTGTGGAATGGCGTCGCAAGTTCAGTGGTGTCCAGGGTGGAAAAGAGATCGTGAGCTTGACAGGCGAGACAAGCGCTGACTTGCGTCTGTTGGAGAAGGGTGATGTCATCGTGTGTACCCCAAGCCAGGTAAGTGGGCGACAGCAACACGATCGGTATCCTTCACGCTCTGATGACTGATTGTCTTGCCAGTGGGATGTCTTGTCGCGGAGGTGGCGGCAGAGGAAGAACGTACAGACGATTGCGCTGCTTATCGCCGACGAGGTCCAGCTTGTTGGCGGGGAAGTAGGTCCAACGTATGAGGTGATCATTTCGAGAACGCGGTATGTCTCTGCGCAGACCGAGATCAAGACACGTATCGTTGCCTGTGGTGTGTCGCTTTCGAATGCCCGAGATCTTGGAGAGTGGATAGGAGCACCGTCGCATGCCATCTTCAACCTCTCGCCTAGGTAAGCCAGGTGTGTGACGATTGCCTACTTGTTACTCACGAGACCATTTAGCTCGCGGCCCCTTGACATGGACATTCACCTGCAAAGCTTCACTATTCCCCACTATCCATCGTTGATGATCGCCATGTCCAAGCCAGCGTACCTGGCCATCGTGGAATATGCACCAACGAAGCCCGTCATTGTGTTTGTTTCATCGCGACGTCAGTGCCGCATGACTGTAGACGACCTACTGTTGCACTGCACCGCTGATGATGATCCCGACCGATTCCTGAACATTGACGTGGCGGATCTCCAACCGCACCTTGACCACGTCACTGACGAGGGTCTCGCGGAGTGTTTGAAACACGGGATCGGGTACTATCATGAAGCGCTAGATAAACAAGACAAGGTAATCGTAGAACGCTTGTTCGAGTCTGGTGCGATCCAGGTCCTGGTAGCCTCCAAGGTGAGTCTGCTTGATCGTTTCGAGTGGCAGTACGATGAGGTCCGTCGGGTTTAGGATACGGCGTGGAGTCTCCCGCTGGCGAGCTATATGGTCATCATCATGGGCGTGCAATTCTTCGAGGGCAAGGAACACCGATATGTGGACTATCCCGTCATGGACGTACTGCAGATGATGGGCAGGGCTTGCCGCCCGAGGGAAGACGACCGCAGTCGTTGTGTGTTGATGTGTCAGCAGACGCGCAAGGACTTTTACAAGAAATTCTTGTCGGAGGGGTTACCGATCGAGTCACATCTACCGACGCACCTCCTCCA
>JBBPMG010000427.1:0-21385 GCA_038090195.1 Boletellus deceptivus | reverse complement strand
GAGGAGGCGGAGGGGGGGGGGGGGCGTGGGGGGGGGGGGGGGGGGGGGGGGGGGGGGGGGGGGGGGGGGGGGGGAGGGCATGGGTCGGATGGAGCACATACACGGATTCGTGAACGAACCTTGGGGATAGCTTAATGAGCACTCGTGAGTATGACAAAGCCGTCTTGCATTATACGGTTGTACTGTCGCTGGGTCCTACTTTCCCTCCCGCCTGTTGACCAAGCGCAGCACGCCCTACTCTGCGAAGGGCTCGTGGGAGGATACACTGAGTGATGCGAATGAGGTGACTCGTTCCGACTTACTCAGGTTCGTCCATTCTCACGGGGCTCGCCAGGTTATCCAGCGCGATCCATTGTCTCCGTGGGGTTGTGAGAGAAAACTCGCAGCTTTGCGAGGTGCTAGATGATATGATAAATCAGAAGCGTTTGAGACGATGCTCTTGAAGATGTCTGAATTATCTGATACGGAAGTGCAGGGTGAGGATGACACCATGTTAATTCATTTATTAATTCTCTCATGCAGAGTTGTCTCGCCGGTGTGTCAGGCCAGCACAGACACAGAAAGCGATCCGTGAGATCATCAAGGATACCATTCATGATACCCCACCGGTGCTTATCAATACCACCTCTGGTCGCCTCTGTAACAAATCTGAGAGAGCTACTGCGTTCGAATTGGTGCCGGCCTTCATAGAACTGGTCTCTTCTATGGCTATGTATGTGGACCACGCCTGTATCAAGAAGGAAGTCAGGAAATACTATTGTTATGCCATGTTCTCGCACAAATGGGAAGAAAACGAACTCCTCTTCGACAAGGTCGCCAAGATCATGGTGCACGCCGGCACCACAGACTTCGTGGTGCGGCTCGTTGCTCGCCTTGGGCGGTCATTTGGTAGGCAGCCAGACAGACCTACCGGGGATGCGGTATCACTCCTGCCCCCTTCAACTGTTTCCTCGGTTGAAAAGCAGAAGCGAACCCTACAGTTCATCGCTCGGTTGAGGCAGCCATTTGGTGCACTCTTGCTCACTCCCACGCGCCGGCACGCGGAGGGATACAAGCGAGTAGCTGCGGAAGTCTTATCACTGTCCAGGTTGGGGAGATCACGCCGGTGGTGTTGGAAAAGCTGGCACAAAGTGTACGGATGCTGGACATACCTCGTTTTCGAAGCTTTTCGGTGGTGTTGACGAACGTTTGACGACGCGGTGCGTTGTCAGCTGGTCACTGGGGCTCTCAACATACTTGCCGTTCATCGCTACGTCGGTTGATCTCTCGAACTTCCGTAACATTACTCGCTCTAAGTCGTTTATACTTGGCGGCTGCACCTTTCAGATCTTTCTCAGTCTCGACGATCCTATTATCTGTTTAACGTACATGGTTTTACAGGCTGAGTACTGCGGAGCGTTAAGTGACATTGCAACTTTTATTCCATGACCCCCGGGACCTGTGTGTCAAATACACTGTCAATGATTGTTGCGTGAATGGAGCAATCAAATCTCGGGCCACGTCGGCCCGGCACGGGGATTGCCGTAAGTAGAATGCTGCATCGGCATCACACGGTGGGGACTCGCAATGCTTGATCCGTTTTTTTTTTCTCCTTCTGCCACCTGCAATAAAATGGCATGTCGGCGCAAGTATTGCCGGTATGCTCGGCGACGGCTTACCGAGGCCGAAGTGCCGTTGTCCCCGGTCTTACACCCTACCCTCGCACGTGAGTGCCGTCTGCGTCATCTCATGCATTTCGAAAGAGTCACTGGACGATCACTCGTAGTGTATGCGCGCCAGGTACAACTGTCTTCCACTGAGGCGCGGGTATAGCAACCGTAATAGCGTAGCAAACCTGGAGTCCCTTGGAGCGTGCAGTGCACCCTGGCAAGGCCGTTGACACACCCATCCCTTCAAATCGTCGCCGATTCTTCCGCGGAAGCGCCGAGATGACAGACGGCCAGGTATGCACGTGTCTCCCAACCCTTCCTTACCCTTTCGAGCGACCCCAGTTTCCTAACCAGCGCAAATAATTACCATCTCGGACGCCGTTCGGTGTCCCTTGCACCCGCGACACAGATCTCGTGACTTCCCGCGAGCCGACGGGATGCGTTGTCTGATGATGCGGGTGGATCATTGTCAGCACAGGAATGCCTAGAAGGTTCTCACTTGTATGCACTGATTTACCTGGTGATCAAGGCGGGTCAGGTTAGTCCCATTGCGTATAAAAGACACGAGGAGTGGGGCACACGAACCATCTCTTCCGCATCATTCCATGTCATCCACTATCTCCCTTGACGCACTCTCGACTAAAGTGCCAGAGTTCCTGGACAAGGCTCTGGCTGTGCTCCGTCTCTATCCCGCACTCGATGCAGTCGGTGCTTGTGTCGCTGTCTGGGCAATCCTCAGGTGGAGGCGCATGGCCCGTGAGCGGCTCCGGACCACACAGCTTAGAGGCCCTCCCAGCGGGAGCTTCGTATACGGTGTCGGGGACAAGATATTTGACGCGGACCACCCTGGCGACGTTTACGAAGCGTGGGCTCGCGAGTATGGACCTGTTTACGAGGTACCTTCGACGCTCGGGAGCAAGCGAATTGTATTATGCGATCCCAAGGCCATCGCGCACTTTTACGCCAAGGAAACTTGGACGTACATCCAGACCCCAGTTAGCAAAAAATTCCTTGCGGATATGGTGAGTGGGATTTTCTGATGTATGGTGTACACTGTCTCTGATCATTGATTGCTCTGATCTAGTTCGGGAAAGGTTTGCTATGGTCTCATGGGGAGAGCCACAAGAGGTGAGTCTGCGGGCTTTGTGCCTGAGCTCACTCACCGATGAGTTTGTGAAACGTCAGACAACGCAGGTCATTAACTCCTGCATTTAGCATCGCTGCGATTAGGCAAATGACATCGGTTTTTTACGATTCAGCGTATAAGGTACGTATTCTATGCCGACATATAGTTAACCATCTCATCTGAAGTGTTTATGATTACAAGGCGAAGGGTGCTTGGGATGCACTCATCGAGTCGGGCGGCCAGGATGGTGCAGTTATTGACGTTCAGAAGTGGTGAGCA
Source organism: Boletellus deceptivus (assembly GCA_038090195.1). Taxonomy (NCBI): domain Eukaryota; kingdom Fungi; phylum Basidiomycota; class Agaricomycetes; order Boletales; family Boletaceae; genus Boletellus; species Boletellus deceptivus. Next base: position 18,331 of record JBBPMG010000427.1, on the reverse strand, counting down.
TTGTAAGACGACTATCTATGATTCATCTCTGACTTGTCTACCTCGAAGGATGAACCACATCTCGTATGTTCCTCTGTGTCGCCCGACGATTTACTTATAACCACCACGCAGTCTTGATACCATTGGTATCGCAGGTTTCTCCCACGACTTTGGAGCTCTGGAAGGCAACCACGCGTCCATTACGGAGGTCTTTGATGCGTTTGGTGCATCTCGTTCCTCAGAAGATAACAAGACAGTCTTCCTTTTGTCCCAAAAACTTCCATCCCTCGCAAACCTCCCCACCTCACGTGCGAAGCTGTTCCAAACCCTCAATATTACAATGGAGGAGATCTCAAAGGTGCTGCTGGCAAGAACGCAGAAGGAGTTAGAAATGGGTGTTGTCGGAGAAAGGGAAGAAAAGTCTATCATTGGCTTGCTCAGTTCGTGTTCGGTCCATGTTTCTCTGTGGACTAACTCGTTGAACTCGGAAAACAGTCAAGGGTGCCAATGGTGCCTCGGCGTTTCCCTTGACCCAAGAGGAAGTGACGGCACAGGTGTGTACCTTATCTCACTCGTACTCAAGGCTCGAGATTTATTCCATATCAGATGAAAGTCTTGATGGTTGCAGGATATGAGACAACCTCTGGTATGTGCTCCTCTTACATTTCGGAAGAACACCTAGCTAATTTCTCTACTCGTAGTCAGCCTGACGGTAAATATTAATGATGGCTGATTTGTGCGCCAACTTATGAATGTTTAGTGGGCGCTCCTTGAACTATCCCGAAATGCAGATGTTCAAACAAGACTGCGGAACGAGCTACTCGGGCATGGTACGGATCCGACGTACGACGAGCTGTCCAACAGTCTTCCCTATCTCGATGCTGTCGTTCATGAGATCCTGCGCATCCATCCACCTGTTGTTGAGATCACCCGCGTGGTACGTCCCCGCTTATCTCCCGCAGCGACCGTTTCTCACCGTCCACCTCTCGCTCTTATTGTACCGTGTGGTGGTGACTACCGGTGTACTCCTGTGCAATCTCGGTCTGTCGGATAGGCCGTCGAGGATGATATCATCCCACTCTCTGAACCCGTCCGCACCGCATCGGGAGAGCTAGTGGACAGTTTGACAATTGCCAAAGGCACACTAGTGACGATCTCGATGGAATCCATGAACCGTTCGACGGCGATCTGGGGAGACGACGCCAAAGAGTTCAGACCGAACCGATGGCTCGAGGACGCGTCGTCCGGGCAGACCGGGATTCCGGCCAAGGCGAAAGAGGTCCAAGGGCACCGGCACTTGCTTACGTTTGTCGACGGACCAAGGACGTGCTTGGGCAAGAACTTTGCGGTGGCCGAGTTCAAGGTGCGCTGATAGGAGCCACAGCGAATGGATTCTGAGCTGACCGCCCGCTCTCCCTTCTTTCTTCGGCAGGCGGTGCTGACGGTGCTTGTGAAGAACTTTGTCTTTGAGCTGCGCGACGGTGCAGGTTCGGTGGTTGAGCTTGGGAAAGGCATGGTTCCGAGGCCCAAGATTGCTGGCGAGGTGGGATGCAAGCTTCCTTTGCGCGTCCGGCCGTATGCAACCTAAGATCCGCTAGAGGAGCCGGCGGCACTGCGCAACGAGACCACGTAGTGTCTCAGACCTTTTTTTTTCGTACTATACCTATCGGACTCGGACTGCGAGATTGTTATGATTACCTTCGTGTAAAGGACCCGAATCGTTTTTGCTCTACTCACCACATACATCTCTTGCACAACACCGATCAAGCCTAAGAGATGCACACTGAAGTCTTGATTCCGAACGAACAGCCACATCATAAAACTGGGGAACATATATTATTATGTAATAGCAGTCAATGCTTCTCACTCGACTCAGGTAGACTGACACGTTGAAACGAAATTCTAGTGAAGAAAGTAGCAATATGACCAGCCAACTGATGTAATATTTTAGGAAGAGTTTTAACATTTGTTATCCGAGGAAACCTAACTTGTAATTGGCGGAAATAGATAATTATTTTGTATGTAAATAATGTATATTACATAACATACGTTCCGCGAGCCGGTGCTCCCTTGAGTTTGCGCCAATATCTGTTGAAAGGCATGTGGACATCAGTACCCTTGTCTCCGCGTGTTCAAACATTTAGGTGACTCAGAAATAGATCTCGTCAAGTTACTCGGCCTCAAAGGTCGATCCGACAATGTAGGCTCTATTCTACACATCGCAATCCTCATGCAAAAAGACGGACTACTCACCACTGCTAAGTCTTGGGATTCGCATAGGAGCCCTCTTGTGTGTTCATGGTGATTTAGGGCATTGTCGGACGGTTTGTACCCTTCACGCTGGTCATACTTATTTTATACTGTGGTATTCAGCTATACCAGACTTGGCTCGGAACCGGCGCAACCGCATTCTTGACTCGGACCGACTCCAAGCTCAATGGAGTGGCCTACTTCACTTTCAGTGTCACGCCGAGTCATGGTCATTCCCGTTGTCGCGACCAAACTGCTCGGAGCACTAGCGATATCCCGTGCGACCTAATCGGGCATACTTTATTTCCCGTCAATACGATGACTCGGAGTGCCGGCGACTTTTTTTCACTTCCTTTATTTCAAGTTCACGGCATCGGCTCCATTGCCAGCACTTGTGCCTGCTCGCGTGTGACTACTTTTTCAAGTATCGGACTCGCATATCTTATATTCCTTTCTCCTCTACCGTGGGATGGGTACCATGCTCTCAGTTGACTTTGGACGCGGGGACCGGCAGATCCGCACATCCCACAGACAGTGGCCCGTACCCTTCCTCCTCACCATGCGCACACCGGAGAAGATAGCGGTGCTCGTCTATACTAACTCACTAGCACACGCCCCATCGGCATTGGTAGTGCCGGCACTCGTAGCTGTTGGGTCTCTTCTTTCCTGTCAGTACAATGACTGGCGGCGACGTTTTTTTATTCATTTGTCTCATGTTCATGGCATCGAATTAGTTGTGTTCTCTTTACAAAGCGCGTGGCCGCTATCTCTGCCTTCCAACTGAACTGATTCGATCGCGTCCGGGCTTTTATAACATATACACAGAACCGTGGTAGATTGAAAAGGGTCTTAAGAAACATCATCACGTATTGAGCGCTCATCAAGGATATTCACAACTGTTTTGAAAGCGACACAACGAACAGGCCTACACGACTAGCACATAAATGAAGCGTCACATGAATATGCATAGTCTGTCCAGGGTCTCAAAAATCTCGTCCACAAGACTCGGAGCGGAAAGGGGGGGGCTGCGGGGATGAATGAAGCTATCAGAGCACGTCCAGCATCCGCACACTACGTGTCAGCTTGTCCAATGTCACCGGCGTGATCTCCTCCACCTGGACAGTGATCAGACTGTCTGCAGCAACCCTCCTATATTCCTCCACATTTTGCCGAGCGGGCGTGAGCAACAGCGCCCCGAATGGCTGTTGCAGGCGAGCAACGAACTGGAGCACTCGCTGCTGTTTTTCAATCGGGGAAATAGTTGAAGGCGGATGGAGGGATGCATTGTCTATGGCAAAGTTGCTGGGCCGTCCACTAAACGATCGCCCAAGGCGAGAAACCAGCTGTGCCGCTCGCGATTGTGAAGCAATGGGTGTGGTTTTGGCGGGCGTAGCAGAAGACGGTGATTCGCCAAGAACGGAGGCTTCGCCCTCTGTATCGTCAAGTATCGTTTGTGTTATGTCTCCAACGGGGTGTCGGTCGAGGAGAAAGTCGAGCCAAGGGTGCACAAGACGCAGAGCACGCAGCTGAGAAAGATCCTCAGCAGTCTTGATGACAACGATCCCTAGTGCAGTTGCTTGTGCACGAAAAACTCGTTCAGACCCTTCCTGAGAAGCCGATATAGGACCGAGTTTGAAAGTCAGGCACGGAAGCCTCATACGTTGCCCTGAAAACGAAGGTACAGGGAGGTCGCTCAGTCGGTCATATAGCTCCATGACTGAGGTGACGGTAAGCGAAGGGGGAAGCGGACCGACAGTGTTGATTTCTGTTGTGGCAGGGGCTGTCGGAATGTGGGAGTCCGGAGACTGGCTGAACACAGTTAAATTGGTCGGGAGGCAGCTATTGAAACTACCGGATGGCCCGGTCCACGCAAGAATCCTTGTGTCTCCTGAGTTGGTGAGTAGCTGTGCTAAAAGTCGGCCAAGCGCCTTGTCTCCTTCGCCATATAGAACTGGTAAGGATAGGGAGAATATACCAAGCAACGAGTATGCTGCATCCTCGACTCGTGTTGTTTGCCGTGTAGATGCCAGCTGAAGTTTCTCGCGTATGTCGTCCAAACCAGGCTGGAGTGCCATCAAGGCCCGTGCTGAGACGCCTGTCGCCTCCTCCATCTCGGAGATGATCTCTGGTGACTCCTTGTGATTGTGGATGGCCAAGTTCAAGTATGGTGTCCAGTCCTGGACGTAAAATCGGGCCACCCTCGAGGCGTGATACTCTTGCAGTGTCCACCCTCGCTTGTTCCATATACTCCGAGTCAGCGCCCTTTGTTTGGGTAGACCGGGCACGTCAAAGAGAAAGATGATGGTCATCGCAGACCCTTGGTACCACCTGAACATACTGACCAGCGCCTCTTGGAGTACGAAGTGATCCGCCTTATTGATGCAGCATGTGTCGCTCCATGCCCAATGGATCCCTGCCTTCCGCACAACCTCGCAAAACATGTTCAGCTTCTTGTGAGTAGGTGTCTCCTCGAGATCATACACCCCAACGCTGATCACTTTTTCAAATAGAGGTTCGTCTTCTTCCCACTTATGTGAGAACATGGCATATTGATAGTACTCCCCAACTTCTTTCTCAATACATGCGTGATTGATATCAGTTGTTATAGTGGACGTTAATTTCTTGAATGCTGGCGTCAATTTGAATGCAAGTGCCTGCTCAGACTTGTTGCAGAGACGACCAGAGGTGGTATTGATCAGCACCGGCGGAGAATGACGAATGTATTTCTGAATCGTTGCACGGATCGCTTGCTCCATTTGCATCGGCATGATATACAGACCAGATCGCTCTACAAAAGATCAGTGGACATGTATCAGCATGGCGTCACCGCTCTCACCTCGAATCTTTGGGTCTGACGATTGCGACATTTTCAACATCATTGTTTGGAATGCTTCTGACGCATCACCATAACGTCCTGCACCCCATAACGCTGCATGTTTCCGCTCATAACCCAATGGGGACGATGAATCAAGCCGGATTGTCTAGCGAGTGCCCGTTAGTGTGAGCGAGCCTAAACTAGTGAAAAACAGACTACCTCATTTGCATCACTCAGTGCATCTTCCCACTTTCCTTCCCTTGCATGAGCCTTACTTCGTTCAGCAAACAGGATGTGCGAAGAGGTAGGATTCAGTGACAGCGCAACGGTATAATAGCGGATAGCTTTGGGATAATCTCCAGCATCCATTGCGACATGGCCAACATCATCTAGCTTCTTGCAGCACCGAAGTCGGAAGTCTGAAAGAGTGATAGTATGGGTATTGCCTGGACTATGTACAGCACTGCTCACCAACAACCCAATTTACTTGGTCGCATTCACCCTCGTGGGTTAATTCACGGTTCATCTTGCGGAAACACATGACTGCATCTATAATGTTGTCGGCAGCTTCCAGTCTTTCACATATTGCCTTGTAGCTTTCGGATCTGGCGAGCGTGAACTCAAGCCCGTTGGGGTCCCGGAATCACAAGATAGAAAAACAACACTTACACTAGTAGCATCATGCAATGCATCTCTCCACGAACCAGTTGTTAATCTTAGTTTTGCCCACTCCCTTAACAGAGCCAGGGAGGACAGTGGGCGGAGGCTCCCACGAAGCACTGGTGTGTTGGTGTGGCGGACGATGTCCTGGGTTGTATCGCCACCATTTTCCAGTGGAGAGAGACATCGTCGGATGAGATCTGGGAGGAAATGTAGATACATGACAGGGGAATGGAACAACGACTCACCCACAGCTCGTGTGATAATTGCTCGTGTCATATTGGCATTCCTGCATACCGAGCATAGGAGAGAATCGGCTGCTTCCTGCGTACGGCCCAATGCATAGAGTGCCTCACAACAACACTGACTAACTGTGATAGCAAGATTATCAAAATTCCATCCTGAAATCTGTCATTTATGTGGGTCCGTTGTTAGCAGGTCACGGGAGAGTATAAGAAGTATTACCAACGAGACTACCAATGGCGGTTGACTTGCGCGGTGGTTTACTTGGGTTTGTGCTCGGATGAAAGACTGTATCGCATGCTTGTGGTCTCCCTTCTCCATCTGCGAGTTTCCGAGAAGAAAGTACATATACGCCTACTCAGAATCTCAGATGTAACATTGCTGTTTATTCGGCATCATGAACGTACCTTGACCACATGAAACGTAGAGTTGACCGACACGGTAGCAATAAGGTCGTCCAAGCGTGACATCCCATCGTCATGCTCTCCGGCCATGAATACGACGACAGCCTAGGCGAAACACGGGCTCGGGAAGTGAAGTTTTATTTCCATTGTGGGAATACACACCTTGATGAGAAGGAGCATGGTAACATGCGCTGAATCGAAGCGATGGGACACAATATCACACACCCGATATCCCTCGTGTGTTCTCCCATTGCCAACAAGGGCCACAAATTTTGCAATGTACCCGATGACGGACGGCTCGATTTTGATAGACTGAACGCAAAGAGAGTTAGTGCCCATGGAGATGAGAACAGAACAGTAAGTACTTGTTCGGCATCGACAATGGCAGCATCCCACTGTCCCAGACGCGCTCGGACAAGCGCCCGACTCGCAAGTACATGGTGAGCCGTGTTATCAGAACTCGGGATAGCTGCAGTCAGTAGACCTTCCGCGTCCTCGAGTCGACCGTGTTTCCATGACTTGAGGGCAGCCCTAGTAATATGGATATCTGGATCCTGGAATTTAGGGTGTACATGAGACAGGGGGACTCGATCCTGTGTAAGAAATGGTGGAACAAGGATTCAAGAGCAGCATTCTGTCAGATCCACTCGCAATTGATTGATCGATGACACATACCGTGACGAGAGATACATGCTTGATAATGATTCGTCCATCTCCGGTAGCAGTGGCGAGAAGCTGGTCGTCGGAGGAGAATGTAATCAGACTACTAGTGTCGCTATGGTGATGTTCATGCACGAGATGAGGTCCGGACTCTCTCGCGGCTAGACTCCGGAACGTAATACCACCCGTTCCCGAATACAGGATGAACTTCCCGTGTTGTGGTATAGCAAGACACGAGGTATGGGCAGTACGGGCGACTGGCCATTCTGCCACTACTACCCCGGTGGATGGATTAATCTGCTTTATTTTGACTTTAGATGCGATGAAGAGGTGGCGGTTGGACCAAACAAGACCAGTGTTGGGAAGGGACCTGACTTCCACTTCGACATTGGCGGCTTGCCGGATTCCAACACCAAGGCTGCGACCAGTATTGGAAAGGGGCTTGAAATTTACTTTGATATTAAGGAGTAAGCTGCCATTGTTGCTGTCCCAGACTCGTACGGATTGCCAAGTAACCGTCGCGATTCGGTCGCCCAGCGGCGAGTACTTTGCTGCGAACACCGTTCCCTCCCGGTGGTCGAGTGTTCGTACCCGTTGGTGAGTGGCAGTGTTCCAGATGATGACCGTATGGTCATGCGATGTGACGAGGCAAGCCGAGTCGGGCGAGAAATCGACTATCCGGACTTGGATGTCCTTGCCTGTGAGGTCCGTGAGCCCGAAGGCTCGCTTGTGCGTGTTCGCATCCCAGACGAACACATTGCTCCTCGTCCCCGCCGCGATCCACTGGCCGTCCTTTGAAACGGCGAGGCAGACGACCCATGAACCCTCCGTGCTCATTGTTGCGATTTGCTTGCCATCTCGCACTCGCCACACGCGAACATCCCGGTTGTGGCCGCTGACAAGGTGCTCGCCGTTCACTGCAAACGCTACTGCATATGTGCGGTGACCAGCCTTAATTTCGATGAATGGGAAGCAGTCTTGCCCAACTATTAGCACCCTCGCTACGGGATCATTCAACCACGACGCACCACTCGCTGCAGTCAACGTCACGGACATCGATGAAGAATATCTCCGAATACACTGGTCCCTGCACGCACAGGCTGCTCTTCCTTGATATAGCCTGGCGCTCCTCGTGCTTTTCTCGCAATCAACCATGTACGCATTTCCTACAGGGCGCTCACCGAGTCCGACCGTTCATGAGTCTAACAAATGCGCTATTAGGTTCGGTCACCATGTCTTCCTACTGGACTGTTTGTTGTTTCTCTGAAAAGTCGTCCGCTGTCAGCGCCTCTTCATCGATTGGACATCTACTCACTCGCGTGATGGCCAGGAATACCATTATCAAAGACCAGAATGAGTCGAGTCCTTCCCTGCACAGTAGTCAGAGGATGTTCGCCTCGAGTTTCGGGCGGGTAGTATCGAGCACACATGGTTGCTTGTGGACAAAGGTATTGGTATCTACCCGCATACATAGAACATATCATTGATGACATCGCAGCTGTTGTTCTGCGCATCTCAACGTGCGTGGTCGATTAAAAATCACAGGGATCTCGGCTTTAGTTCCGGCGTACCCTTGATGCAACATCAGTCATGGATATTACTCGCGCACGATCTTTCTGGCTCGTGCGGACGTCTTCGCAAGTTGCGCAGCATGGCGAACACAGAGCAAGGACGGGTACAGCCCAGATATTATCGGGACCGGTGGCAACTTGAGGAATTGTCTGGCGGAACTGCTCTTCCCTTGTCCTAGGCCCCTGAGGCCAGATAGCTGTATAAAAGTATCCTTGCCATCGAGCGACGGATCTCCGTTTACTCAGCGCTTTTGCAACAGCCTCTTACTCCGACTCGCCTCGTGTTCATTTCTCCGTTAAATGGGTGTTCTGTCTCAGACGCATGAGATAGCAGAGCCAGCACTCCCGCCTTGCCACGCCATGTGAGCGGGGAAGGCGGCAGCAGCGTTGCTTATATTCATCCGTACACGATTGGTGCTGGCACCGCATTTTTTGGCATTGGGTCTTGGATTCCATCCGGTTTGATTCGGCGACGTAGGGAAATACAACTCTGAGGACAACTCTCAAGACAGATTGTCCCTGCTGTTGTTCATTGCTCCTGTCACCTCAATTTCATTCTGAGGCGACGCACTGCCTACTACCCGCCACGAGTCTTGAGCCCAGGGATCACGTTCCAGGCTGTTCATCTCAATTGTTCACTCTGGGGCTGTCATCCAGCCTAACACAACATAGTATCAAGCCAACCACAATCCAGCAGACTAGACGTCAGCTGTGCGAAGGCAAACGCACACCATATCGTGGCTCATCCTTCAACATTAGTTGGCCAGATGTGCTATGGGGGATAGGAGGACCCTCTTGTCTCGCGTAGCTTCCCAAATTTTGGACCGTACCATCGACAGGTGCTCCCAACCAGTCCTAACGCGACCGCGCTGCAGTGCTGATCGGCATGATCGGTGGAAGCGGTCTGTACCATCTGGACTACCTCACGGCCATGTGCGCTGCAACGTCTCTTTCTATCTCCCCTTCCATCTCACGCCCCGTTCTCTATCTCTCATCCAGAGGGACCGTCAACCCAGACACAGTACCGTTCCATCCTCCTCCCGTTTTTGCCCACCGACGGGACTGACTCGCCCCCCCTGCCGGTGGCACGAACAGCCCTGGACCACCCCTCACTCATCACGATCTGCGCCATCCTCTCGGGTGCGCTCGTCGCCTTCATCGCCCGCCACGGCAAACGCCACACCCCCGCCCCTTCGGCGGTCCCATCGCGAGCCAACATCGCGGCGCTCAAACACCTCGGCGTGCGCGCCGTGCTCGCCTTCAGTGCGGTAGGGTCCCTGCGCGAGGAGATCCGCCCGGGAGACTTTGCGCTGCCGACGCAGGTGGTCGACCGGACCAAGGGCGTCCGGCCCGCGAGCTTCTTCGACGGGAGCGTCGTCGCGCACGCGGCGTTTGGGGAGCCAATGAGCGTCTCACTCGTCCGATGGCTCGAACGCGAGGTCGGGCGGGTGTTGGCGTCGACGGCCGTCGCGGGCGAGGGAACGGGCTCTGGCGAACGAAGGGTGGCACTCCACCGGGACACGTGCATTGTGTGTATGGAGGGCCCCAAGTTCTCGACGCGGGCTGAGGGCGTGATATACCGCGCTTGGGGCGGCGACCTGATCAACATGAGCGTGCTACCCGAGGCCACGCTCGCGCGCTAGGCCGAGCGCGGGTGCATGTCTTGCCCTCCCCCAAATGTTTTGGGTTCTCGTGGGCGGGATAGGTGCGCGCTGATCGCGGCAGAGACCGACTACGACGCATCGCACCCGCACTCGGACGTCGTCACCGCCTCCGAGGTCTTGCAGACTCTGCCGGCGAATGTGGACACGTCCCGCCTCGTTGCGGCGATCTTGGTGGACTCGCACGAGGCCGTGCACACCCAGGGACTGCTCGACGCGGGCGTCAAAGGCAGCGTGGCCCTGGCAATCATGCCCCGCAGCGCGACGCAGAGGGAAGAGGACGTGGCGAAGCCGGCGTACATCCTGCCTGAGTATTTCGGGTCGCTTGCCAATTGAAAGTGGGGGGGAAGGCCGGACGCGCACGAGCTACATTTCCTAGAGTTAGGCATTGTCGGATACCCCGAATCTGTCCATTTTCGTCGTCGTGGTCGTCACAGTCAACGAGGCCAAAAATCTGTCTGGTCTTTGTACGGTAGCGTTTACAAGCAATAGGCACGGTGAGCGTTATTGTAAGCGGAGTGCGAGGCTATGGAGAGATGCGTTTTACTACAAGAACAGGACCGCCGACTGAAGATCCGTGTTCTCTGCAGGCTCACTCGTTAAACTCGGAAAATAGTCAAGTGTGCAAATGGTGCCTTGGCGTTTTCCTTGACCCAAGGAGAAGTGACGGCTCAAGCACACCTTATTATGCTGGTGCTCAAGGCTCGTAATCGATTTCGTATCATCTCGAAAATATTATCCAAAACACTCGCAGCGGGAAGGGGGGGAACGCTGCAGCAGTAAATGAAGTCATCAGAGCACGTCCAACATCCGCACACTACGCGTCAGCCTGTCCAGGATCGTTGGTGTGATCTCCTCCACCTGTACAGTGATCAAACTGTCCGCAGCAACCCTCCTATATTCCTCTACATTTTGCCGAGTGGGTGTGAGTAACAGTGCCCCAAATGGTCGTCTCAGACGGGCAACGAGCTGGAGCGCTTGCTTCTGTCTGTCAGCCGGGGAAACAGTCGAGGGCGGCAACAGTGATGTAACGTCCCGAGCAGATCGGTTCAGTCCCCCACTAAATGGCCGCCCAAGCCGGGCAACCAGTCGAGCTGTCCGTGATTGTGGAATCGATGATGTGATTTCGAAAGGGGTGGTGGACAACGGCGGCATGCCTAGAGTGGAGAATTGGGCTCCTACATTCTCGATTACAGTTCCATTCCCAACGGGATGTCGGTCGAGGAGAAAGTCGATCCATGGGTGAACAAGATATAGAGTACGCAATTGAGAAAGATCTTCAGCCGACTTGATGGCAACAATCCCTAGTGCAGTTGCTTGTGCACGGAAAACTCGTTCTGACCCCTCCTGAGAAGCCGATATAGGACCGAGCTTGAAAGTCAGGCACGGAAGCCTCATGCGTTGCACTGAAAAGGAAGGTACGGGGAGATCGCTCAGTTGGTCATATAGCTCCGTGACTGATGTGACAGTAAGCGAAGGGAGAAGTGGCCTGATAGAGTCGATTTCTGTTACGGCAGGGGCTGTCGGAATGTGCGAGCTCTGGGACTGGCCGAACACGGTGATACTGGTTGGGAGGCAGCTATTGAAACTTCCGGATGCTCCAGTCCACGCAAGGATACCTGTGTCTCCCGAGTTGGTGAGTAGCTGCGCCAGAAGTCGGCCAAGCGCCTTGTCTCCTTCACCATATAGAACTGGCAAGGACATGGAGAAGATACCAAGCAACGAGTATGCTGCATCCTCGACTCGTGTTGTGTGCCGTGTAGATGCCAGCTGAAGTTTCTCGCGTATGTCGTCCAAACCAGGCTGGAGTGCCATCAAGGCCCGTGCTGAGACCCCCGTCGCCTCCTCCATCTCTGAGATGATCTCCGGTGACTCCTTGTGATTGTGAATGCCCAAGTTCAAGTATGGTGTCCAGTCCTGGGCATAGAATTGGACCACCTTCGAGGCGTGATATTCTTGTAGTGTCCACCCTCGCTTGTTCCATATACTTCGAGTCAGGGCCCTTTGCTTCGATAGACCAGGAACGTCATAGAGGAAGATGACCGTCATCGCAGACCCCTGGTACCACCTGAACATGCTGACCAGCGCCTCTTGGAGTACGAAGTGATCCGCCTTATTGATACAGCATGTGTCGCTCCATGCCCAATGGATCCCTGCCCTCTGTACGACCTTGCAGAACATTTTCAGCTTCTTGTGAGTGGGCGTCTCCTCGAGATCATAGACCCCGATGTTGGCCACCTTTTCAAATAAAGGCTCGTCTTCTTCCCACTTATGTGAGAACATGGCATATCGATAGTACTCTCCAACTTCTTTCTCAATACAAGCGTAATCGATATCAGCTTCCATTGCAGACGTTAACTTCTTGAATGCTGGGATTGATTCAAATGCAGCAGCCTGTTCGGATTTGTTGCACAGGTGACCAGAGGTTGTGTGGATTAGCACCAGTGGAGAATCACGAATGAATTTCTGAATCGTTGCATGAATCGCCTGCTGCGTTTGCACTGGCGTAACATACAGACCAGATTGCTCTACAAAAAAAGATCAATGGACTTGTGTCAGTATAGTGTCACCGCCCTCACCTTGAATCTCCTGATCGGATGATTGGAACATCTTCAACAACATTGTTTCAAATACCCCTGATGCATCATCATAACGTCCTGCACCCCATAACGCTGCATGTTTTCGTTCATAACCCAATGGTGACGATGGATCAGTCCTGATTGTCTAACGAGTGCCAATTAGTGTGAACGAGCTTCAACAACTGAAAACAGACTACTTCATTTGCATCATTCAGTGCATCCTCCCACCTTCCCTCGCTTGCATGAGCCTTGCTCCGTTCAGCAAACAGATCATGCGACGAGGTAGGATTTAGAGACAATGCAACGGTATAGTGGTGGATAGCTTTTGAAAAATCCCTGGCATTCATTGCGACATTGCCAATGTCCTCTAGCTTCCTGTAACACCGAAGTTGAAAGTCTGATAGAGAGCCATTATGTGGGAATTGCTGAGTGAGGTACCGCACTACCTACCAACAATCCAATTTACTCGGTCACGTTCACCCTCGTAGGTTAATTCGCGATTCATCTGTTGGAAACACATGGCTGCGTCTATAATGTTGTTGGTAGCTTCCAGTCCTTCACATATTGCCTGATAGGTTTCAGATCTAGAATGCATGAACTCCAGTCTGTTGAGGTCACCAGATCATAAAACAGAAAAACAATACTTACACTAGTGGCATCATGCAACGCATCTCCCCATGAACCAATTTTCAATTTCAATTTTGCCCACTCCCTTAACAGAGCCAGGGACGAGAGTGGGTGGAGCTGCCCCTGAAGCACTGGCACATTAGTGTAGCGGGCGGCGTCCTGGTTTGCATTGCTACCATTCCCGAGTTTAGAGAGACATTGTTCGATGAGATCTGGGAGATATAAATACAAAACGGGGGGATGGGTGGAACCACAGCTCACCCACAACTCGTATGACAGTCGATTGCGTCATGTTGGCCTTCCTATTTACCAAGTGTAACAGACAGTCAGCTGCTTCCTGCATACGGCCTGCTGTATAGAGTGCTTCACAACGACACTGTTCCACCGTGATTGCAAGATCATCGAAATTCCACCCCGAAATCTGTCATTTATGTTGGTCCGTTGTTGGCTGGGCGCGAGATAGTAAAAGAAAGATTACCAACGAAACTACCAATGGTGGTTTACTTGCACAGTTGTATATTTGGATTTGTGCTTGGTTGAACGACTGTATCGCATGCTCGCAGTCACCCTTCTCCATCTCCGACTTCCCGAGAAGAAAGTACATATACGCCTACTCCGGATCTCAGATGTAATGCTACCACATATTCGACCATTATGAACGTACCTTGATGGCATGAAACGTAGAGTTGAACCATACGGTAGCAATAAGGTCGTCTAAGCGTGACATCCCATCGTCATGGTCTCCAGCCATGAATAAGACAACAGCCTAGGCGAAACACAGGGTTGGTAAAGTCTTATTTCCAATGTGGGAACACATACCTTTATGAGAAGGAGCATGGTAACATGCGTCGAATGGAAATGATCGAACGCAATATCACACACCCGATGTCCCTCGTGCGTTCTCCCATTTCCAGCGAGGGCTACAAATTTTGCGATGTAACCGATGACGGACGGCTCAATTTTGATAGACTGAACGCAAGGAGAGTTAGCGTCCATGAGCATGACAAGACAACAGTAAGCACTTGTTCTGCATCAACGATGGCTGCATCCCACTGTCCCAGACGTACTCGGACAAGTGCCCGACTCGCGAGTACATGATGAACTGCGTTATCAGGACTCGAGATGGATGCACTCAGTAGACCTTCCGCGTCCTCGAGTCGGCCGTGTTTCCATGCCTCAAGGGCAGCACTTTCAATATAGATATCTGGATCCTGGAATGTAGGGTGTACATTGGATAAAGGGGTTTGATCCTGCGTGAAAAGATAGTTGGAAGGAAAATTCAATGCAGAATTCTTTCAGATCCACTTGCAATTGATTAATCGACGACACATACGATAATGGAAGATATGTGCCTAATAGTGATTCTTTCATCTCTAGTGACAGTGGCGAGAAGCTTGTCGTCTGAGGAGAGTGTGATTAAACCACTAGTGTCGCTATGGTGATGATCATGCACAAGATGAGGTTGGGACCGCGTCGCGATTCCCCGCAATGTAATCCCATCCGCTCTAGAGCACAAGATGAACTTTCCATATTGCAGCACAGCAAGACATGAGGTGTAGTCGGTATAAGGAACTGGCCATTCTGCGATAACTACCCCGGTGGATAGATCAATCTGCCCTATTTTGCCTTCAGATGCGATGAGGAGGTGATGGTTGAACCAAAGGAGACCAGTGTTAAAAAGTGGCTTCACTTTTACTTTGACATCCATGAGCAAGTCGCCATTTTTGCTGTCCCAGACTCGAACAGCCTGAGATTCCAAAGCGGTAGCTGTTGCAATCTGGTCGCCCTGCGGCGAGTACTTTGCTGCGACCACCGTTCCTTCCCTGTGGTCGAGTGTTCGTACCCGTTGGTGAGTAGTAATGTCCCAGATGGTGACCATATGGCGGCGCGAGGAGATGAGGCAAGCCGAATCGGGCGAGAAATCGACTGCCCGGACTTGGATGTCGTCACCAGTGCGGTCCGTGAGCCCGAAGGCTTGCTTGTGCGTATCTGCGTCCCAGACAAACACTTTGCTCTTGCTCGTCCCCGCTGCGATCCACAGGCCGTCTTTCGAGACGGCGAGACAAAAGACTTGCGAACGCTCCGTGCCCATTGTCGCGATTAGCTTGCCATCTCGCACTCGCCACACGCGAACATCCGAGCCGAAGCCACCGCCGACGAGGTGCTCGCCGTTTGCTGCAAACGCTACTGCATATATGCGGTGATCAGCCTTGATTTCGATGACTGGGAAACGGTCTCGTCCAACGATCAGCTCCTTCGCTATGGGATCATTCGACCATGACGCACCACTTGTTTCGGCCAACGTCACGGACATCAGTGAAGAATATCTGCAGACACACTGGTCCGTGCACGCCCACGTTGCTCTTCCTTGATATAGCCTAGCACACCTCCTGCTTCTTCTGGCCCTTCCTCGAGATCGACAATGCAAACACGCGTTCCCAGCAGAGCGCTCACCAGGTCCGATCATCCACGGGTTCAACACATTAGGGTAGTTCAAAGCTGATTCCGACCGCCGATTTGGGGCCGATTTCGAGGTCGATTTCGAAGTCGATTTCGTCGCACTGATCCAAATCGATGGTTTTCGATTCTGTTGGTTTTCGGCCGTGCTCGGCACAGTCCTATCGGAGTTTAAAATATCACTACGTGCGCACGCAGGTACACGCTGCTCGCTGGTGCCCATATGATACATATCATCCCTATGGCGTTACATTATGGGCTTCCATGTAGATCTGACAATTAGTATGCTGTGGAAATACAAGTCTTTATTTCTACTTAATCCCATCATCAGTCTAGGTTAGGTTCGATACTGCAGCTGTTCGTGTCCACGTCTCTACATATTTAAACTCCGACACACTGCCGCATCACGGCTACATGCGGCGTCGACCCAAATCAACTCCAATTCGCATCCAAAACCAGGTGAGAAATCGGTTTTCGACCCGTTTTCGCTGAAAAAATCGACTTCGAAATCGACCTTGAAATCAGCTTTGAACTACCCTAAATTGCCACTCGCTATCCGGCTCGGCCACCGCGTGTTACGGTGTACCTCCTGGGCTGCTTGTCATCTCTCGTCTTAAAAGGCATCCGCTTTCAGTGCCTTCGTCTATTGGACATCCCGTTACATCAGACTCGCGTGATGGCCGAGAAGACGATTATCAAAGGCTGGGATGAATCAAGTCCTTCCCTATACAGTGGCCAAGGGATGTCCGCCTCGAGTTTCGGGCGGGTAGTATCGTGCCCATATGGCTGCTGGTGGACAAAGGTATTGGTATCTATCTGTGTACATAGAAAATATAATTGATGACATCGTAACCGTTGCTCTGCACATCTCGACGCGCTTGGCCGATTGAAAAACACGGCGATATCAGCGTTATTTCCGGCATACCCTTGATGTACCATCAGTCATGTATATTGCTCGCCCACGATCTTGCTGGCGCGTCTTCGCAAGTTGCGCAACATGGCGAACACAGAGCAAGGAGGGGTACAGCCCAGATATCATCGGGACCGGTGTCAGCTGAAGGAATCGTCTAGCGGATCTGCTTTTCCCTTGTCCCTTGTCCCTGATGCCAGATAGTTGGATAAAGGTACCTTTGCCATCGAGCGAGGAGCGACGGATCTCCGTTTACTCAGCGCTTTTTCAACAACTTCCTGCTCCGACTCGCCTCGTGCTCATTTCTCCTTCGCTGTATGGGTGTCCTGTCTCGGACGCAAGAGATAGCAGACCCAGGACCCCTGTTTTGCCACACCAAGTAAGCGGGGAAGACGGCAGCAACATCGTCTATATTCATCCGTACACGATTGGTGCTGGCACCGCATTCATAGCATTGGGTCTCGTTTGCTATCCCGTTTGATTTGGCAATGTAGGGGGCCACAGCTCTGAGGACAACTCGCAAGACAAATTGGCCCTGCCGTTGTTTGCCGCTCCTGTCGCTTCAATCTCATTCCGAGGCGACGCACTGCCTACTACCCGCCACGGTTCTTGAGTCCAGGGATCATGTTCCTGGCTGTCCATCTCAATCGTTCATTCGGGGGCCGTCGTCCGGCCTAACACAAGGTAGTATTAAGCCCGCCACAATACAGCAGACTGGATGTCAGCTGTACGAAGGCAAACGCACACGATACGTGACTCGTCCTTGAGCATTGGTAGGCTAAATATGTCGTGGGAGATAGGAGCACCATCCTGTCACGTAGCTTCTCAATTTTTGGACCCTCAGAGCACTGTCCTCATTGCTTAGAATTTGACCAAAGGCCGTTCGCCCTTGAAGCAGTCCACCAGTCCACCACTGCGTTAAATAGGATTCACGAACAACTAGGATTAGCATATCTCATCCGTCATGTGCCATCACCATGTTTTCCTTCCTCGTCCAACACAAGGCCTTAATCGGTGGCAAAGATCCAAAGCCCTGGGCCATAGTGGGGGCTAACGCAATGCTAGCCCTTATAGATGAATAATTGAAATAGAGTTCAGCTGCACATGGAAAGGAGGACGGCATGTCGATCCCGAAGGTCGACACTTGGTGCATTTTGGAATAGAAGAGCATGACTCCAGGCTGGAGACGTCTCACGTACTAGTATATATGCTCTCCCGCCAAAAGTATTTGGGTGGTGGCTGCCAGTTGAAAACCGACTGTCCGCAGCAACTCTCTTGTACAGAGCCACATTTTTTGGCGAGTGGGCGTGAGTGGGCACTGGTCGAGTTGTCACGGAGCCCAGATGGAGTCCAGGCCAAACTGCGGAATGAGCTCCTGGGGTACAGCGCAGACGCAGCGTACGACAAGCCCACACACGATCTCCCCCATCTCGACACCGTCGTGCACGAAATTGCCCGGCTCGCCCACCCAGTCCGGGGAGCTCACGGACAAATTATCTGGTTGTCGCCAAGCGA
>JBBPMG010000426.1:0-21419 GCA_038090195.1 Boletellus deceptivus | reverse complement strand
GCTACGGCGCCCCATCAACCTCAACCTCCACAGCCGCGTGTCCATCTCCGCCTGGTCGGTCCCTCCCCCCCCCCCTCCTCTTACTCCCTCGCCCCTCCGCCCCCCCTCTTTGCTCCAGGCGTCCGAATGCCTCGATACACCCCACCAAAACTGCTTGGTCGTGGACTCTAACTCGCGTTTCCGTATCTTTCTTTTTTTTTTCTATCGCCGCACGATCGACCACGGCCAACGCCGAGTTTCATGATCGGTATCAGGAACACGAACGCGCGCGCCCGCGCATACAATACCGGACATGCTCCCCCCCATGGACGCCCACGGCGCACCTCGAGAGGGCGGGAAAACAAATATATAAAAAAAGAGGGACCCACCGACACGAGTCCACACCGTCCTCTTACCGACTCGCAGCGGCATAACAAAGATCGCCGAGCGAACGAAAACCTCCGAGAAACGAGCGAGGCTCGGGCGCGTTCAGAAAACCGACTTGCCCACCGAATGTGATTGCACCGTACCCAGCGCCAGGATTATTACCGTTAGAATAAATGATAACTATATACAACGCGCGCGATCCGAGTATATATCTACAGCGACGTGCTCCTTTTCCCCTTTTTTTTTCCTTCTTCCTCTCTCTCTCTTTCCCAAAAAAGTACAACAGCGACAGCGTCGGGAAATTCGGAATGAACGAAACGGTGAAAAAAAAGAGGATGAAACAACGAGCGGCGGGAGCGCAGTTCTAGAACGGAAACGAAGGTGTGAACGGGTGTCGAGTGCTGGCGGTCGTTATTACAAACCAGGAAGGCGAGGGGGTGGATGGGAGGGGGATGGGGGGGGGGGTTACAACAAGAAACACCCAAATACCGATGGGGAAAGAAAAAAAGAAAGCAGATAAAAATACAACAATACGTGTTGTGCCATTCGATGACCTAACAACGCTCTCACACGTCCCAACGGGAATCATTGAAGCGAACGAAGGCATGGATCGGTGTGTCATGTGTGCGTGTGTGTGCGCGCCCTCGCCGAGGATATCCGGGAAGCGAACATGTCGGCGGGACACGGCGCGTGCGACGCGGCCAGAAGAGGGTGGGGGCGGGTGGATCAAAACGCGGGCAGCGAGGACAAGAAGGCAGACATGGGTAAATCGGTACCCATGCCCGGCAACGGTTTACCCGAACAACAATCCTCGAGCGAGAACACGTCTTTCGAAAACGTACCCGCGGCAGCAAAGTCGGGTGATGCAAACAGGGCGTCTGTGGAGAACAGCGATGGGTGGTGGTGTTCGGAGTCAAAGATGTGCAGGCCCGTCGGATACGGTGGTGCGGTGACGGGAAACGGATTGAGCGCAAACTCGGCGTCGAGTGCACAGTCGAAAAAGGGCGAGGATGGGGACGAGGACAGCTGGGGGGTTGCGGGCGAACTCGAGAACGGAGACGAGGCGGGGGTCCAATCGCTGTGATAGGTGGTGTCGATAGATAGCGTGGGTGTCTGGACACGGCCAGCCGTCGGGACAGGATAGCTCCCCAGCTCGCCACTGGTGGGCAATATCGAGTTGCCGAAGGCGACGTCGAAGGCAAAGGGGTCGAGGTCCTGCGGGAGACCGCGGCGGTGAGTGTGAGGAGCACATGGGGCGGGCAGACACTCACAAAGCAAGGCTGGGACCTCGAGGGAAAGGAATATTGAGGCGAGGGCGTAAACGAGAGATCGGGGCAGCTGTGCGACGCGACGAGGGGTGCGGGGCGCCTTGGTTCTCCGACGGGGCGTGTCGAGGGCTGGCTGCTGAACGAGCGTACGTGGCGGGACGAAGGCGAAGGGGGCGTCTGAGACTGTGTTTCGTCGACGGGTGCGGAGGACGATCTGCGATACGAGCCGGCGGTGATGGGTGTCTCGAACCTGGTGACGACCTCGGGAACGTGGGTGCGGTCAAACTCCTGGATGGCGGCGTCGAGCTCTGCGCCCTTTTTGCCCTCGACGAGGAGCTCTGCGATCTTGGCACAGCGCTTCATGTCCTTGGGCTCGACCTCGCGGACGCGCCGCTTCTCTGTGCCGCGCTTTGCCTTTGCGTGGGAGGGACGGAAGGCGTACTGGGGCCACTTTTTCTTGTGCTCCTCGAGGGCCTTCTTGGCCTTGGCGTGCCAGACCTGGCGTTCGTCGTCGGGCATGTTCTGCCAGGTGAGGCCGATGATCTTGGAGAGCGTGCTGTGGTTCGTCTCGACCTCGGTGGAGACGTGCTGGCTCTTGATGAAGGAGGAGCGGAAGAGGATGAAGGCGTTGGGCGGGCGGGGGATGTGGTCCTCGCCGCGTTTCCGGCCGTGGGTCGGGCGGCGCGCGGAGCACTCGGCGGAGGGGAAGAGGGCGGGTTCCCGGCGGGCTGCCGGGCACGGCTCGTGGAAGGTGACAGGCGTGACATTAGGGGCAAAGGCAATGCTCGGGGGAGGGGCTTCGACCGAGACCGCCCAGGCCGGCGGGGGGTCTGTGCGGGGGGTGAGTCACGTGGGTGATGGCGGACGAGGCGACGCACTGTGTTTGCGCTGTTGTCTCTCGGCGGGCATCTCGTCGGGTGGTCGGCGGGGAGCACGAGGAGGGCGAGGTGGATTTATAGGGCGTCCGCACGCACACGGTCATTTCAGGGTCCTGACAAGATGTAAGGCGTCTATCGAAGACCATCCCCGGCACGCATCGGCCGGCAAGATCCACCCCCGATCCATCATTCTTGCCTTCTATGGCACATCGATCACATGATCACGCCCGTCTGCCGCCGCACCCGCTTCCCGGCTTGCCACCGCCTCGTGTCGCCCATGGGTGTCCTGCTCCCTGGCGTCGCCCAGGCGTGTGCGTGCGTGCGCTACCACTCGCAGCGTCCTCGAAACCCCTGCCCAGCCCGCTCCCCGTCTGTTCCTGGGGGACCTGTTGCGGGACTTGAACCTTGTTCTGCGTCGCTAATGGCGCGTTGCCTTTTCAGGACCACCTTATCCTCACCGCGCGCCACATCCTCCGCCACACCGGCATGCACCCTTTCGCTACCAAACGATAGTATGCTTCATCCAGTCCTCGCCACCCCGCCCTCTGCACGACGCTCACCAGCGTCCATGCCACCTTTTGTGTTCCTGTGTGCAGCGCATCCAGTGCGTAACCCCTTGGCAGCACGCCCAACGCGTCCTTGACGTCGCTTGACTGGCGTTGTTCATTCTCCTCAGCTCGGTTGCCAGCGCGCTCTTGTTCCACCGATTCAACGCTCTCGACCCAAACGGGCGATTCCATCGTGCGTACGGCACACATACATCCATCTCGACGTCAACCTCCGTCGGTGTAGATCATCGTCCGTAGCCAGCCACAGCCCAGGATGGAAGTCGGCCGGGCCCAACAGCATGCATTCGTCACCCATGACGGCGTGCATATTGGTTCCGTTTGACGGTCGTTCGCACCCACGTTGCTCTTTCCCTCCTCACCCGACGGCACGTCCGGCCACCTTTGGAATGTCAGCCATTGACCCCAGAACGCCAGAGACGGAACCGTTTCATCTCGGAAATGTCTGACATATCCCAACACGCCCGTGTACCCTGATCAACCTCCTCCCGCGATTTCTGAAATCCGAGACCGCCTAAAGCGGGCGTTGCTTGGAGAGACGCACGGACATGTCTCATCTCCGGTTGCCTTCATCGACCAACCCAACCTTTTTTTTTCTCTTTTACGACGCTGCTGAATTTAGGCAAAAGCGATATTTTAGATTCGTACAAATGGAACACTTATATTAAAATGCCTGTTCTAGGCCATCGTGTCACGCGTCTCGAATAGAGACCGCACTCGTGACCTGAATTCCCCGGCGGTAAAGACAAGGTGCGAGGTCACCAGAGGCGTCGCTCTGGGGAAAGACACTTGCGCGGCGGGCTTGACTGAGGAAAGAGAAGCAAAAGGGTGTGTGATTACAAGCACGTACGCATACCTAATCGCCTGCGATGGCGCGTAAAACCACGCACACGTGTCGTCTTGGTCCGATTCATATGCGCGTATGTGGCAGCTTGCTCCGTGGCCCGTGTTTCCTTCTCGAGCCAAGCTTGGGGGGCGTTATCCCATCCGTCTGCGGAATTGCTGTTTCTGATCGTACACGTTGTCCGGCCCCGCAACCAATGGCTTGCCACATCCAGTAGCAGGCGTGCGCCTCCAACGCACCAAAGTGGCTTGCGATTTTCCCCGCCACGCTTGCTGCGGCGGTTCAGAGGACCCCACCGCCCGAGCTGATTGGCCAAACTCAAGCA
This sequence comes from Boletellus deceptivus, assembly GCA_038090195.1. NCBI lineage: Eukaryota > Fungi > Basidiomycota > Agaricomycetes > Boletales > Boletaceae > Boletellus > Boletellus deceptivus. Next base: position 17,172 of record JBBPMG010000426.1, on the reverse strand, counting down.
ACAAACGACACGTGACGATGGTTTGTTTCTGTTTCTGTACAGCCGCCTGGGCGGTGGCGCAGCCAGGCAAGGCGAAGGGCATCGACCAGACACGTAACGCGTCCCCGCCCGGCGACCAGCCACACATTTTCACCCACGTCCGCGATCCGTAAAGAGATCATGCTGCGTAGGACTCGTTCTCTCTCTCTTTTTTTTTTTTTTTCGCACGCGAGGTGTCTCAGCGAAGCCTCGGAGGTTTCTTGATCCCACCACCTGACGGCATCGCGTTGGCCAAGTTTGGAGGGCGCTTGCCGCGCTAGTCTGCATCTGGAGACACCCTCGCCGCACCTCTGGTCCCTCCGATCTGCTAGCCTTCTCCGCGACCACGCCCGTCGTCACCAGTCAGGACACATACAGCGGTACGTCCACTCGACACGGAAAACCCAGGCACGCGAACGAGAAACGCGACGCGTCGGCAACGCCATCGACCGAAATGATGACGAGCGGCGTAGACGTCATTCCCATCATCGGGATCGATCAACGCCGATGTCCGAAAAGGAGAGTCGACGCGTTTGCAGGCCTGACGGGTCGCTTTCTTGCCTGCGAGGACCGCGCGTTGGGAAGGACCCATGGGGCCCCAGGGAGGCCATCGATACGGGACGGCGCCGATAAGCGTGTGCGTATGTGCGTCTGATCACCCCGCACCATGCTCGCGAGTGCACACCGGGGGCGTCGTACTCGATCGATCGATCGAGCCGGGTGCACAAAGGTCGACACGCGACACGCCCGTCCATCGAAACATTGCCCCACGTACCCGCGACGCTCCTCTCGAGCATCTAGACAGGGTTGCCCACCCCGCGCTATCCCTATTTCGCGAGCATGATCGGATCGCGCGACAGAGATGGGGCAAGAGGGAGAGAGAACGCAGGCCGGCGGCTCGCCCTCCACGTCCGACAAGGTTTCTGGCCTTTGCCCTCTCGCTCGCAGATCGGGCTCGTCCACCCGCCGAGAAGGAAACGCCGGCTCTCGTCGACCCTGGCGGGGAGGGGGGGGGGTAAGCGCAAAGCTTGTCCTCTTTATCAAACACGATCCCCTGCCGGAACGAGGTCGGCACCGATCCTGGCCTATTACTCCCGTCAGAGCCACCCAATATGCTCCCTACGCGACCGGTGTCGGCATGAGCGCGATGGTGCGGGTCTCGGGATAGACGTTTAGGTGTCGGGCCTCCTCCCGCACGATGCCAAACGGGGAAAGAGCGGAATCGCTATCGCGCGTTGACTGGCTCCGATGGTCGACGAGTGTCATCCGGACCCTGTGGCTGGGGCGCAAGGACCGGCGGCGCGACGCCTCCGTCGCCACGCTGGCAGCGCAGGCGCAACACAAAGACGTGACGACGAAGCACGTGCACGACCAAGCATCGACGCGGCTCGGGGCGCCTGTGCGGCAAAAGCCGAGGGCGGGTGCCAATAAATGCGCCTCTCCCCCCTGGAATGGTGGCGCGTGGGGACGCACGTCCGGCCAACGTACGGAGGCGTGCTGTGTTCCTGCGCGAGTGTGATGTGAGCGTGCCCACGTCGAGTCGCCCTCCCGGGGGGAAGCGGTGGCGATCGTACCCAGCGCGGCCAGTGGCGCCCGTCGTCCTTGTATTGTTCTTTGCTCGACAAGGCTCTCGTGCGGAAGCAGGCGTCGTCCTGGATGCAACAAGAGACGACGGAAAAAAGAGGGGCTGGTACGGGGGTGATGCGGTGCACAAGGTGAGTGGCCACACGCGAGCGAATTGCGTGGCGCTGGGGGAAAGACGCTCACCTGCTTGTAGCACGGCCTCGTCACCGTCCTTCCCTAACATCGGCTCCTGTGTCGACTAGGACGAGCAGGATGCCCCCCTCATCGCCGTGGATCGCACGGGCTCAAGTGGCGGCGCGCCCCCGTCAGGTTCGCATTGGATGGGAGGGGATGGGAAAACCATGATTCCAGCATGTCACAAGGAATGAACGTCCATCGTTGCAAAAGATTTCTTGGCCTAGTCTCTTCGCCACTTGCACAAGCATTGCGGGATGGACGACGAGGTCAGTTGGAGATAAAGCCAGTTTCGTTTCCACGTTCGCTGAGCACGTTTCTACAATGAAGCAGAGGACAAGGTCCAGGCCAGGTGCGTATCGAGGTTGTAAATGTTGAACGAAGGCCCCACGATGGGTCGCCTCCAAGCCGCAGGTCCTAGCGCATTGCGCTCGACGGAGTTCTGATCAGCAAGCTTGGTGAGTGGCAGATACCAGGGGAGCTCAACAAAAAAAAAAAGGTGAGCGAACGCACTGTTTTTTAAAGGATCGATGGCGCACTGGCACGGCGCGCAGACGGCGCCGTCCGTCTTTCGTCGTCCGAGCTCCTCGGTCAGCTTACGTCGGCCAGTTCCGACCGCCGGTCATTTGCGCCGGGGTGGTCCGGCAAACGCGAATACCCGGTCCGCTCTCTCTGTTCTCTTCTGGGATCCCCAGAGGGGATGCGCCTTCGTGTCCACGTCGTCGACGCAGGCCCATCCGTGGTCGGTCCATCCGTGCAGCGAGGCCGCTCTCCTCGGCTTGCAGGTCGGTCCTGGGTGCCACCGACTCGGACAGGTCAAGACTCGAGGAGGAAGGCGCTCATTCGCGCCAACATTCGGCTGATCGATCCAAAGCCGAGCGCGACGTGTAGTTCACAATCCACGAATCGGCGGGAGGATGGACTGGTACAGGCCGTCGGAATAGGAAACCCGGATTTCCAGACAGGAACCCTTGTTGGACGACAAACGGGAGCGGGGAACAATGCTAAAATGTGGTTGCTGGAACAACCACGAGACGTGCCCGTGGACAATCACAAGCTCTCCTGCAGAGCAAGACCGTCTCGCGAGGGAGGGGCAGCACGCAACCTTGGCCATCTACCGGACAACCCCGGATTAGTCATTTCCTAAAAATGTATATATTTATAGCTATTTTCGGCTACTCATCACCGCACGCCATCAGATTGTTCCGCTGCTGTCTCGAGTTCACAAACATCTTCGAGTTGCGCATGTGGGCGCGAATAAACAGCCACGGAGACCTGTGATGATATACGATGACGTCATTCTGCAAACCCAAACAAATGGGGCGCAACTGACGCAAAGAGGCCTCTCACAGTTCCACTAGTAAGTGCTCCACCTGTTGGTTTGGACTCAATGTTCGATATGGCCATCTTCACCTTCACCCGACAATACTCCATAGATGTCCCCAGCAAGAAGATCTGAACGGTCTGTAGGCGTGTCTGCGCGTTCAGGACTGTCGTGAGATCGAGAGCCTCAAGAAGCCCCTCCCGAGGTCGGCGTCCGATACAACGATGTCAAGTAACCAGAGTAACCAGATAACGAAGCCAAAGGTGAGAAGTGAGATGAAATATCCCCTAGGACAGCCAAGACGAGCGCGTACGATTTCCAGTTCAGATACTCGCGAGTCACCTCACGTGCGACCAGACAGGTGCCGCACATCCGTCCCCGCAGCTGATTTCACATAGCACATCCACTCGCGCTGGGCTCGCATTCAATGCCACCTGTTTGGCGTCGGAAAAGCCGCGGATGTCTACACCATCCACTCACCTGCGACCAGACTCGCAGGTTTCCGATGCCCTCCAGACCACGCTCCCGAAGAGACGTCATAAGCGTGTCCCACGTCTGATCCACCACGCAAATGAGGTCGACAACAATGGGAACGAACGTGACAAAGATCTGATCTTGATCAGGGTATGCAAAGTAGAAGGGGGCATGGATCGTGAAGTACGGTTGGCTGGTGGTGATCGTGCTTGCTCCCCATGGGGCCACATGATCAGGTACTGTAAGGGATCGATCAGAAGCCCTGACCATAGACTGGCAATGCGATTGCGAGAGTATACACAGATCATCCACAATCGGCACGCATCAGCGGCATCACCGTCGACCTTCGAACTGTCAGGCCGCCAGAGGCCAAACACAGCATGGTTAGGCTCGTGTTCGATTGTCTCCACACCCCTGCGCCAACAGTAAAAGATCGATGCGGTCGGTACCCAGAGTCAGTCTCGGCTCTTGGCCGGACGTAAGGCTAGAGCGAGCAACGTAGTGGGGAAAACCGGGTGCGAAGACATGCGACACCTCGTAGTACGTGTCGTCGAGTCGTACGATCCAGGGTTTGTGGGACGCACAGCCCGTCACGGGGACATGAGCACGAAAATCGGCCAAGAGCGTGGCATCAGACGGTTCCCCAAACTGTGCGACTGCGTCACAAAAGGATGCCAGAGACGGGGTCTGAGACAAACACTGGCTGGCCGCGTTCGCTCGGATGATGCAGAGATGGATCGGTGTGTTTCACGAGCGAGTTTCGCGGCGCGGGGGGCAAGCGCCTTCTAGGGTGGGGTTGGGGCGTCCGTCGTCATGGATCCAAGGTACGGAGAGAGAACGATCGCAACCGTCCTTCTTCTCGCCCTCTATCCACTGCGCAGTAGAACCTGGTACGCGTCTCGGTTTCTGCGGCAGCTTGCATGTGGTTCCGCGGCTGTTGGGTGCAAAACATGTGAGTTGCATGCGTCTCTTTTTTTTCCTGTTGGGCGCACTGCGGGGCAGCTCAGTCTGCATTGAAACCCTTTGTTGCCGTCGCCGTTTCGCTCCCGCTTGCGACCCGAGCATGTGGAGAATACGAAGATGCCTGATACGGCGGTACCTGGAAAGATAGGCTGAACCCCACGCCACCCCTGTCGCACGACATCATCGGCACTTGTCTTGTCATCCGCACCTCCCCACAGTTCCGGCGGCCACTCAACGGCGAGGAGAGGAGGCACGATGTGTGACGGCCGACTAAGCGAGCTGTCAGTACGAGCTCTGTTTCTTGTGAAACGTCGGAGACGCTAGCATTGCGAGATGAGATGCCAAGATGGGACCTGCGTGCTGACGTTGACGCGGAGACGTGGTACGACCGACTGCGCGAGACTCGGATGGTGGACAGGCCCATCGACATCCATTTCACGAAGTTCAGACGAACAGCGATTCAGGGCTGAGGAACTGTTCGCGGTAAGCCGAGCTCACGACGGCGGGGGGGGGGGGGGGGGTTGCGTGTGAACGGGCCTACCCAACGTACGCACGGACCGTGGTAGTACATTTTGGTGAACGGGCCAGGTTGATGTGCTTGAGGGAATCAGGTCAGACTACTTGTATTGTAGGGGTCGAAGAGGCATCTCGAGGGACGAAGGAAAACAAAGACAAGCGAATGGGTTGGAGCTCGCTAGGGATGGGGGAGAGCAGTGGTCTGAGCGTATCGTTCGGTGTAGTGTTCACACTAATGCCAGACATTTGACGAACAACTTGAACAAAACACGGCAGGAAACAGACTTTGTTGTATGAACACTCCGCCGAACCTATTTCCGACTGCACGTGCTTCCGCTGCTGCTAAACAGGTAGCAATAGGCCTTGGCCATTTCATACGGAATGTGTAGTAGGCCACGATCGACTCGGCATCCAGGAAAAGTCTCCAACACGAGCAAAGCGTCCAATACCTGCAGCACATCTAGCGCTGCGACTGGCACGAGTTGTCATGACACTGAACTACGCCATCACCCATCTGGCTATCAGAATGAATCCCGCGACATCTTCAAGCGCAAAAGCAAAGCATCAGATTCATTGGCATGTGATGAACATGCGATGACGTCAGCAAGACAAACAACAAAAAGGGGCACCCAACACAAAGCGCTCGCTTTCCATCTCCATCTCTTCCGACAGTGACTCGGTGTGGCGGCATGACCACCAGCGCGTCACCAGACCCGATCCAAGCCCCCGTCTGCTCGCCCCGCCACCAACGGTAGGCCATAAACGTACCCGGCGTGACGAACCGATCGGTGGGTAGACATGTCTCTGCTACTCGAACCAGGTGCGCGTTCGCGGATGGTGTCGCCCGGTGTGTCACGAAGCCGTTGCCCTGCGCGTTGCGCATTCTGTCCTCCAACGTGCGCCACACACAGGTACGTTTGTCGTCGTAAAAGCCGATCTGGGCACGCACCAAGCAGCGTGGAGAGTTCCGCCAGAGAACAGATCGTCTGGGGGTCTTGCGTTTATTCAGGATTGTCGTGAAATTGAGCACCCAAAAAACCTTTCTGAACTGATCGCCCCGGGTGGCCGCGACGAGTTTGGCGTCCGGGAGGGTGACATGGAGCAACCAGACGACAGCTACAAAGGCAAGAATAAAGGAAAACTTGAAGAGGCGGGTTAGGCAGGCACGATTTCCACCCTAGATGCTTGAACGTGGGCGCACCGTTGCGAGGTGCGAATCCGACCGCCTCGATGATGTCATCCAGCAAATGGCGCCACAGTCCGCTGCGCGTGGTCACCACGGCTTGATATCGTCTCCTAGGTTCTAGGTCCCACTGGTAACGTTACGTGCACCAACATACCATGACAGTAGATGTCTTCAGAGGGCATTCCCCCTGCGTTATTCCCGAGCTCATCCCATAAGCGTTTGCGCCCACAAGCTCCTGACGTCTTCTATCTCAAACATGAATGAGTTGAAATCTTTGGGATCAAAAAAGTGGACAGGTAAGACTTGGAGGAAGTACATCCATGAATGCGAACGACAATCGCCGGGCCGAGGATGTCTGATGAAGTTAGGTGGTGCCTATATGCGCGTTGGCGCACAAGAATACACCAGGGCATACATACTCGTCGGAGACAAGTCGTAAAAGAATCACTGCAAATATCCGCAACTTGCCTCGTGCCGCTCACCTAACGCCGGATGACAGTGGGCCAATCCCACGGAGCGCGCCTGCATGTGCCGAGTCCGCGATGAAAACTACCTCCGCGACATCAGGGGAAGTGTACATTTAGATATCACCTGCTCACCTGGAAGTGATCTTGCAAATGATTGATACTGCCCAGATCAGGAACCTTGCCCTCCCGGAGACGTCACGGGCCTGTCCCACTTCTGGCCCGCGACATGAGAACGACATGCGGATACAACAAAGATTCGATCGAGATCAGGACACGCGAGGGAAAAGAGTGCAGGGATAGTGGGGTACGCCCGATTGTGGGCGATCATCCTTGCGCCCTATGGTGCTACTTAAGCAGGCACTGCAAGGATCCGATCAGAATTGGCATTCCAGACCGGCAGCGCGACAAGGGCGGATACGATCGGATCGCCGACCATCGACGCACATCATTGTCGATATCTAGGTCGAGTGGCTTCTGGCCAAGGCTAAACAGACTGGGACCCGCTTCACGACCTGGTCAGGTTCAGGTTGGATCGTTTTCACTTCCCTGCTGCTTATAGTGAAAGATGAATACGGTCGGCCCTCCATCGCTGAAGTGACGGGCGAGAAGGTTCAGTACTTGTACACCCCGGCTCCCAGCGGACGCGCAGGTGAATGGGGCAAAGCAGTAGGAAATTTTGGGTGCGAGGAGGTTCTCGACACGCGACACCTCGCAGTACTGTCTCGTTGAATCGAACGATCCAGGGGGTCTACATGACGCAGTCCATCACGAGCACGTGTAAAAATCGGCCTTGCAACCGATCACAAAAGGGCACGGGAGACAGGGTCTGGGGAGGCATAGGGGAAATAGATCAGGACATTCGCGAGCGAGCCCCGCAACGCAGGGCTGAGCGCCTTCAAGGGCAGGGCAGGCTGGAGGGCGCGTCATCATGGGTCCGAAGCTGCGGGCGGAGATCGACCGCGCGTGGGAAGTTCTTCCCCTTTCATCCCGCCTCTCTTCCCCCTGCGGTCAAATCCGGTCCTCGAGAACTCGGAAGATTTTCTGAGCAAGCATGGCCATCACTCCGCGGTCATGGACGCAAAACGCCCCGAGTGCCACCGTGCGTTCTCTTTTCTGGTTCCGCCGGATGCAAGGACTGCATGGTCGACGACGAAACTCTCGCCCGCCGATACGGGCGACCCTCCCCTTGTTGCGATCCGGTCCATGTGGGCGGGGGGCGGGACGCTAAACGGTGCCTGGAAAGAACGCGGTCGGCGAGCCCCACACGTGCAATGTGCCTTATCGCGCGACCTCGGCACGGATTCAAACCGAACATGCGTACCTTTTTTTTTCCTTCTCTCATCCGTGCCTGCTCTGACGACCATGCTACACGTGAGACTGTTTCTCTGCGAATCGAGATGCCACCTCACGCCGAGATGAGACGCTGAGAGAACACGGGGACGTTTGGCGCCCGAGGAGATCGCCCAGAAGAGGTCCGCCACAAACGCTGAGGCCCGCGGGAATGAAGGCCCGGCCCCACGCCCGCGACCCTCATAGACACGTCGGCCAGGAGAGTGTTTTTTTTGCGTACTCCAGTAGTACGACCGAGTGGTCGCGTTTCGTCAGGAGATGGCGTTCTCGGCCCACGACGCAACTGCGGTTCTGGTGTCGCATTCTGAGGGATTTCTTTTTTTTTTGGCCTTGCCCGACGAGCGGCACCTTGCGATTGGGAGAGTCAACCGAGGAGTTCCAGGGAGAAGAAAAGATGGTGGGATGAACGGCTGCGACCCGTCGCACGAACGAATGAGCACTGGGAGGTGTGTTCGCTTCGAGTCTCGACATGAGGCTGGTCTAGGTGTCTGAGAAAACGGAAAGGTCATAATTACCACCCAAACGTAAACGTGATTCGTACGGCCGGGCGTCTGGCATCAGTAATGACATGCACATGTGTAGTTCCTCACACGCGCGCGGCAACACCGGCATATCACAACACGACGTGGGGAGCCAACAAACGATGCGGTATACAGCAGTACGGTACTCGTACAACACACTTGAGCTCCATACTTTAACGTACACAAGAGACGAGCGTAATAGATAGCAATCAGGGAGAGGAGAGGAGCGCATATACATACGGACGCCAGAGACGTTTGACAAGCAACAGCAAAGGAGAAGAGAGAAAAAACACATACAAGAGAAACAGCATACAAGAAAAACAGCGGCAGACATATATCGACAGTTTCTTTCATCCAAGAATCACAGATTTAATCAGGTTTGTCTAGTGAGTTGGCTCCACGGGGTTTACAGGGTAACGCCTCCTCTTGGTCTTCATCTAACAGCGTAGCGTCGAGACAAGGGTCTCTCTTCAATACGCCACAGCAGGCATGCCATAGTCGTCGGCAAACCCGCCAAACCCGCCATGGTGATGGGGGTTAACGCCGGCAGCAACCGCGTACGGATACGCATACATCGACGCGTCCGCGCCATCGCCGTCCACAGCACACGCCTCGTACAGTGAGGGCGCGCACCAATCGTACATGTCGCCCCCGGCCGCTGCCGCGTATGCGTTGACAAAGATGGGCATCTGGTGCTCGTGCAACAGTGTCGTGCACTCCGCCCAGCTCTTGGGTACCGCCGACGTGGCGTCGTATGTGTTTGGCTGCATCTCGCGGGTATACGTCGCCCCACCGCCAAAGGTGGTGGTGGTTGTGGTGGCGGCGGTGGCGTTGGCGTTAGTCGGACAGACGTTGTACCCCACGACAGCAGAGGCAGCGAACGCATGAGATTCGATGGGCGACATCACGGGCGGCGTCTGGAGTGCGTACGTCAGCCCCGGGCACTCGGGCGAGGGAGGGAGTCCAATCGATGTCTCAAGGAGATTGTACGGCTGTGGTCCGTGTTGCGTGTGAGAAGATGCGTGTGTGAGTGATATGTGCATTACGTGCTCAGTCAGGTTGATACGAGAGATAACGAAAAAAATCGCAAGCAAATGACTTACGTCGTTCCAACGTGCTGGTACGCCTTCTCTCAGTATGGATGGGAGGACGAGCGGAGACAGACATCCGATCGAGTCCGGCGATACGGCATGGGCCAGGTCTTCTGATTGATCACCATTGAACGATGCAGGGGGACACACGCCCTGTGGGGACTCGGCAATGTCGTATGAAACGTTGGCGAAGACGCTGTCAAACGCGTCGTGGCAGTCGTGAGAGGACATTTCGTTCGGTGAGGATTGAGCTGCTGGGGCAGAGAGCGAGCGCTTGAACATCGCCGTGAGCGGGACCCGGAAACGGCTGTCCGGGGAGGCGTCGGGCGTTTGGGCACGGTGTTGAAGCAGGGTATAGCCATCGCACCAAGGGCTGGCGGGGGGGGTGGGAGCCCCGGCGCTCGGGGCAGAAACAACGACGTTGCCGTGAGCGTCGACTTCGTTGGCCACCGCCGCAACTTCTCGCTCTTCATTTCCGCTCTCGTTCCCAGCCCTCGTTCCAACCTTGTTGCAGGCATCATTGTTCCGGCCACCACTGTCTTTGCCGGCACTAACCTCCCATCGTCTGACCGCGTCCTCGAGATCTACCCCTGTCTTGCCTTCGACGAGGAGGTCGGTGATGATGGCGCATCGTTCGTCGCAGCTCTTTGTCTTCTTGCACGTCGGGTCGCCCTTGGCCTTTCGTCCTGCGGTCTGGCTTGTTCGTTTTCGATTAGACGCCTGGGGTCCGTCCTTCACCTTGAGCTTGGCAAACGCGTTGGCTCCAGGTCTGAAACGCCAGTCGGGGTATCGTTTGCGATGCTCCGCCTGTGCGACGAGCGCCTTGGCCTCCCAGACCTCTCTCTCTTCGCGCGAAAGCGTCTTCCAGTATTTGCCTGTCAAAAGTCCCGGTCACAAACACGTACACGGCACACGAAGACGTGTCGAGAACGAAACATCCTGCTTACCAATGATCTTGGAGAGCGTGCTGTGGTTCCCTTCGACCTTTTCGGGGACCTGCTGGCTACGGATGAACGAGGATCTGAAGAGGATGAAAGCGTTGGGCGGGCGTGGGATATACGAGGCGTCGCGCTTCTTGCCGTGGCTGGCGCGGTCGGCGCCTTGGAACGACGTCGCCTGGCCCTCTGCGAGCTCGGAAAAGTCGGTGGGGGAGGATGCGGGAGTAGACACGGGGTTCTCCCACACTGTTTCGAACGGGACGGTTGGATCCGCACTCAGGGCGGTGATGGGCGTCATGTCGGTGAAAAAGGTGAACGTCATGGATGGATTCGGGTTGTCGACGAGAGGGGGCATGCCATCTGATAAGTGGCGCTGATAAGCAACAGGAAACGAGAGGCCAGTTCTGAACCAGTGGGAAATAGGCGCACCGTCGTCGTCAAAGCAGGGCTCTGAGTGTTCGCGGATCGCAGGCATCTGTGCGGGTGGTTGAGGAGTGTAGGACGAGGTGAATGAGGAGGAGGACGGGGACACAGAAGGGTGATAGAGCGAGTGGTAGGGAGAGGAGGAGAGGTGCTTTATGCTCTGTTTGGCAAGTTGGCCAATGGAACGGAGAAGTCCAATCGAGCTTTCTCGGCCGGTCAGTTCCCACCGAACCTAAACTTCCCGGTCTTGCGCGCCTCGCAAGTTACAGCTTGCTCCAACAAGCAACCGCAGCCCACGCAACCCAGCACAGCCCCGCTCCCCTCCCGCGGTGCGGTCCTCTTCGCTTCAGACAGCGGAGGGCGTGTTAGAGCGACTTGGGACAAACGACATCAGACGGTCACAGGTTCGGCAATGCCGTCCATCACTACTCTAACCGGCAACTCCGCCGCAAGCCGGCAAGCCAGAACGCGTCGAGATCCTGCCAGTACCTCTTTGCTTGATGCGACCTTGCGGACGCCGCGTGGCCCCGACGACTGGGAGAGCACTTGCTTCATTTGCGCACTCCGACGTTGCGCACGAGGCCGCTCAGCTGTCCAGCCCCGACCGCACCGCACCACGCCTCCTAGGCCTGTTCGCGTTCAAGTCATCGACATATTCCCCCGTTTCCAAGATCCGACTTCGTCGTCTCTCCACCGTGATCTTTTCCGCCAGGAAAAAAAAAATTCACAAGCTCTGCTAAGTCGGTTCCGCACCCGTCCGACGTGGTCGAGATAGTCCGGATGTAGCTTCTGTCCCTATCGGAACCACTCCCCGCCACTGGCTCGTGGCGTGTCCTGGTTCTCTGGGATTGCATCTATGGCGTTGGACGGCACAGGTGGAGCACGGAACATAACCTGAGCAACGATCCATTGTTACTTCGAAGCGGGGGTATCATCCGCTTCTGCCGGTGGATCCGAACGTGAACCACGCCATGGAAGCAAAAGGGTGGAGATGTCTCCCATCGAGGATGAACTTTCGTCTCGCAGTGGACTGACAACATCTTCGATCATGGCGGCCAGCAGTCTCTATTCGGCTACTGGTCAACTCATGATACTTTGCTAGGTGATGGAATTCTCGCGCAGAGTCCAAATGATCATTTTGCTCATGTCACGATTTCTCTGTCCTTCGGGAGGATTACAAAATGGTAAGGGCAACACTGCCCATGTCTCAAACAGAACTGATCTCACTCCCTGGATAATCTGTAGGGATGCTGACGAAATGGGAAAACATGAACCCATGTTCATCATTTCGGCTTCTCTTCGTGGCAACGATGCTGGCGGGTCCGCGGGCTCATTTTAGTTATGCTCCAGCTGCCAAGCTTACGAAGGCCGTCATCACTGGCATGTGGTCGTGTCGGAGGGTTCCCACCGACTCCGGGCATAAGTTTAGCCAACGCTTGAAATGATCCCTATTCACATGCTTCCGTCTCGAGGGATGACGGCCCCCACCTGCATCACTCTCCTTACCCCTCTTTAGGTTTACGAGGGTGTGAACGCGGCGGATCAGAGTGCCTGTCGATTTCACGTCATTTCAGAACCAATCACATTCAAATGCCTGGATTGAAGCTTGATATGTGGAAATAAAATATTCTTGCCACTTGACAATGGGCCATGCTAGTATACACATGGATTCCTTTCATTTGTACTTTTGATGCCCATAATTATGCTTCCTCTCACCCCCTTGATGAGTCTAGTTGGAATGACTCTAGTGTATCAGTCCCCATCACAAACTGGCTCCATTGGTTGTGATAGCAACCAATTGCTGGACCTTTCCTTGTGTCCATGTGCACTCAAAGAGTGCCAAACTTTGTTGTATCTTGTTTGGACAAGTCTACTAAGTGTTTACACAACCATGGCACCTGCTAGGTTGTGTTATGTGATACAAGTGTGAACCTCTTCATGTGCACTTGCATAACATCTACAGTGGCTCAAACAATTGTCTGCATGTTTGCATGTTTTGGACAAAAACCCACTAACCCTGATAACACCTAACTCCTATCTAAACTATGGGAGGATGAAATGAAGTACCTACTTGTGGCTCTCTATAGGATCAAGAGATTTGACCAAGACCTGAGTGAATAATAGTCATTTAAAAATGACATGTCATGTGGACAATTGTTTGACTTTAAGTTTTGATTATATATAATAGACCCTGCATGCTGTAATACCATTACATACATATAGTAAGGGTTCTTTTATGTCACCTTTATGTCACTATGTATCAACCCACTATATAAACCCCCACTATTCTGTGTTTATTTCCCCTCATTATCATGAAATCTATTTCTACCTCTCAAAGAGATAGCATCATCTCTCTCCTCTCATGGCATTTCTATCAGGAAGATTGCCTCCAAAACCAATCTAGGAAAGTCTACAGTGGCCCAGGTGCTTTAGAAACTTCAACCAGCAAGGTTCAAAATGCTGTGCAAGCCACTAAATTCATCAATTCTATTGTTGACTCTCCTGTCTCCTCACAAACAGTGAGAAATACCCTCAAAGAGGCCTCATTAAAAGCTGTAGTGAAGAAAAAGAACCTCTCCTCTCAGCTACCCATAGGAAAAGGAGATTAGCCTTTGCAATGAAGTACCAGCATTGGACTGTAGAGGACTGGAAGAGAGTTATATGGTCAGATGAGACCAAAATCAACAGGATTGGATTGGATGGGCAGGAGTATGTGTGGAAAAGGAAGAGAGGGACTAATTTCTAGAGAGGTCAAAGGTACAGTCAAGTTTGGAGGAGGTTCACTGATGGTGTGGAAGTGCATAGGGTGAAATGGTGTTGGGGTTTTCAGTAAGGTTGAAGGAAGGATGCTGAACAATATGTGGCAATTTTGGAGATAGGGTTGCTTCAAAGCATGGAGGAATTTGGAATTCCAGAAGATGACATTATCTTTTGATGCAACCTCAATATCTAGTGTAGGGGACTAGGGTACTGGGAGAGTTTCTTAGGGATGAGAGCAGAGGTGTGAAAGCTGGGGTTACCAGGCTTGAGTCCCAGGTTTATATAGACCTTGGTGTGTTTGTACACATTTGTACATATGACTAAATATGGCAATAGGGCTCAGGGTTACTGAGTCATATATACTGAGTGAATGGGAAAAGCATGAGTAAGAATACAGTGACTCCAAAAACCCTTTCAATGTTTAACCCTGACACAGTGTGAGAAGCATGCTGCAAACACCCCTGGGAATTTCGCTTAGGTGTAGGGGAGCCAAACAAAGTACAAACATTTGGCTACAAATCAGTCTCTTGGTCATGTAGTGTGGCCTAGACATGGCAGAGATATGGCCATTTTAAAACAGCAATGTCATTGAAAGGGTATCTTGGTATTATTAGTACTTGGTATAACCTCCTTTGGCCTTGAGGACAGCCTCAACCCTTTTAGGCATGCTTTCAATCAACTTCTGACACTCCTCAGCTGGTATCTCTTCCCAAACCACTTGAATCCTCTCCCATAACTCCAAAACTCTCTTAGGAGGATATTCATACTCTGCCAGTCTCCTTTTGAGGTAACCCCAAAGGTGTTCAATGAGGTTTAGGTCAGGAGACTGTGCAGGCCACCCCATAGTCTCAAATTCCTACTCTTCCAGCCACTCCTTCACCTTCCTACAAGTGTACTTGGGATCATTGTTTTGCTGAAAGATGGTTTGAGGAGGATCAAGATGGTAATACTCCAGGGTATTGAGGGGCTTATCCTTCAAAATTTGAAAGTAAAGGTCCTCATCCATCCTGCCATCAATCTTGACAGCATGGCCAGTCCCTTGCCAAGTCATACAACCCCATACCATCACAGAATCACCTCCAAACTTGACAGTCCCATCTACAAGTTTATCACTGAGGCCTTCACCAGGCTTTTTCCATACCCATTTACATCCATCTGACCCTAGGTGATTGATTTTAGTCTCATCTGACCATATTACCCTCTTCCAGTCCTCTATAGTCCAAGACTTCAGCAAAATCCAAATGAGCCTTGCAATGTTTGGCAGAGAAAAGAGGGTGTTTGGACTTGACTACTGCTTTCATGCCAGACTTCTTCAAGTGGAGGTGAACAGTATTGGCAGAGAGAGGCTGGTTGATGATGTTTGTGAGTGCTTTGGTCACCTGGACAGCATTCTCAGCCTTTCCAGTACAGATGAGATGCTGGGCATGATGAATATTGGTAACAGAAAGCTTGGTAGGATGACCTCCAAGAGATTTTGGAAGAGCAGAGTGCTCTTTGGAGTGAAGTCTGGATATAGTCAAAGGACTGACACCAGTTTGCTTGGCAATATCTTCACCAGAGCAACCAGTATCCAGTAAAGAAAGAACTCTTTGTTGTTGAGCAAGAGAGAGGGATCTAACCATGGTAGTGGTTGGAAATCAAGGAGTGTAGGAACATTTTAAAACTCAGACACAATATTTATTGTATATCTTTGTTTGTGTACCCAAACAATTGCAATTGTACTTGAAATCTGCAACATACCTATCTCAAATTTAAAAGTGAAAAAACCCTTTCAATGACATTGCTGTTTTAAAATGGCTATATCTCTGCCATGTCTGGGCCACATCACATGACAAAGAGACTGATTTGTAGCCAAATGTTTGTACTGTGTTTGCCTCCCCTACACCTAAGTGAAATTCCCAGGGGTGTTTGCAGTGTGCTTCTCACACTGTGTCAGGGTTAAATATTGAAAGGGTTTTTGGAGTCACTGTATGACGAAAAACTGGGTATACTAGGGCTGGGTTAAGGTGTTCAACAAATGTAGAGAAACCATATAAGTGTAAGGTGGTTAGAATGTGTTCAGGAATACAATTGATGAGCATGTGAAGTGGGAGACCAAAAGCAACAGGTAAATTGGAAGGGGCAGAATGGTGGTGGTACAATTGAACTTTGGAAGTGTCAAAAAAGGTGTGTACAAGTTCCTGAGAGACCAAGTCCTCCTCATACAGAGGATCTACTTCTAGGGTGTGGATGAGGGCAGGTTCTGTGAGAATGGCAGCATAAAGAATATTGATGGACAATGCAGGAAGATAGGTAGGATAAACAGGACATGATCAAAGAGATAAAGGTAAGGTAGTAGAGGGACAAGAAAGAGACAAGACAGAAGACTAGGACAAAGACATGGTGACAGTAGCAAAAAAGGGGAGAGAGAGCATTGAGAATGATGATGCAGTAAATGAAGAGGGTTGCCATCATCTATCATAGAGAGTGAGACTTTTTATAAGCAGAAAGAATAGAATGTGTGTGTCAGAGATTGCTCTCCAGTTCCCAGGTATTCTCTGATGCTGAGTAACCTTTCCATGTGGTCAAGTACTGATAGCTGTTACAGTACACTATGAGCTCACCCAGTCCACTACCACATTCACCAATTCTGATTTCTCCACTATCTTCCCATCTGAATACATGGACGATTCCTTCCCATCAGAAAACCCACTAGACACGGTAATCCCTCTCAATGAGGAAACACTACCATTGTACCTCAATCTGTTATCCATCCTGTGAGCCCGCCTTCCTTATTTGTACTTCTACAGTTACACTTCCACATCTGGACATTACCACTCCCATGGTGTGTCTCTCATTGCACCGTGTCTCCCCCATTCCCATATCAAGTAACTCCAACTACTATAGGTGGTACTACCACATCCAGTTGGTACAGCAATGCTCGAGTATTTATATGAGCCCATGTACAGCACTTTTCCCCAGCTAGTTCTATGCAATCTACATGTAGTTGCTAGTCATCCACAAGTCCCTTTGCGAAGGGATAGTGAGGCCAGGATCTCTATCAGTCTCGCACTACTGTTGAAGCATGCTCGACAGCTAGGACTATGCATACATGTAACACCACCTTCATCCTTCTTGCTTTTTATTTTGCTTTTGTTTTCCTTCCTCTTCTTCTTCTTGGCCTTTACATCTGGGACTCCCATCAACACATCATCAGTCTATGAAACGATGTGCAATATGCTGTCATCATAGCCACTCTGCTGTCTATCCCACCACTATCCGACATTGGGCTCCCCAACCCCATCCTGTCATAGGAATTACTCTGATTGAAACAACTGCTTACCAGACCTAGCTGGTAACCTGTGTTGTTAGGTCAAGGAGTCAAGTACTAGATCTGAGCAGGC
>JBBPMG010000425.1:0-21451 GCA_038090195.1 Boletellus deceptivus | reverse complement strand
AACAAATCCAGCTTCATTAGATAGACGGCGCTTCTGCGGACCAGCGAGGTAATGGCAAGGTTGCTATTACCTGCCCAATCTGTGACAGGGAGAGGAACACCATCGGTAGACCAGAACGTGCTCCAATGATAGGCGGTTATCCTAGTGGACGTCCCATCCGAGGTGACGACCAAGAAGCACGAGCCGTCTGGAGAAGAATGGACCTCAGTAGGTACGTCATGGAGGTCCAACGAGGCTGGTCTGAGAATTCATTAAGGTCGCGTCCAGAGTTGGATCCACGTTGAACACACACCGGAATTGCATAGTGGTGAGTGAGAACACTCGGGCGACACCTTGTGAGTCAACAAGCAAAAGCTCCTCGCTCCCCGATGTAAAACATGCTTTTTTGATTGTCGTCCCCTTGCCGTACAATAAGTTCAGGCTAATGGTACTTCCAGAGGCAGTAAACCCTCGATTCTCATCATGAACAAAGATGTGTAGCTGTAACTTCGAAGAATTTTAATATAACCTTAACATCTGGCTCTCAGTCTCATACCTTCTCGCTAGAAATCACAGCAAGCATAGCTTGAGACTCATCAAATGCCAACAGAAAATCCTCGCCAATCTTATCTCGATGGAGCATCTTGCCACTCCCGCGTCCGATGGAGTTTTCGATCTTATTTAGGTGATCCAAGTGAAGGTACAGGTTACCATTGCTACTGGTCAATACCAAAAGGAGTCTATCCCCTTCAAGGAGTTGCGGGTGGCTGAAAACTCATGAGCGCTCCCAAACAACCATGATAAAAAAACATCGATCTCACGACAACGAGAATCCCAACGGTAACTGAAATGTGTACGATTCCTTGAAACGTGGATTCGGCACCTTTCTTAAGTCAAGCTGAAGTTCGTGCCGGTCTTGCGCCGTCAAATGCATGGGATGGATGGTAAGCAATAGCGAAGCCTCTTTCAGCATCTCTTGATGACCGTTGATAATGTAGCTCTGGGGGCCTGTGGCATGGTCAACTAAGAAAAGAAAGACAAGAGGTGAATGTACGTCGGCCATGGTGATAACCGAAGTTCTTGCACGGTACAATAGAGTTGAGGTGCAAAGTGTACCTGAAGAATTGATTAATTAAGAGCTCGTTATCAGCGATTTAGAAAAAGCTCACAGAGAATCACATGACTCCGATAAAGAGTTTACTGTCCGAATCAAAGAGCGACCGGCTTCACGGATATCCTGTTCGCTACGTCGTTCCCCATCTGCTTCCAGCTGTTTCTCAGTTTCCCCTATTTGTACTCGGCGAGCAAAAGTGAAAAGAATCCGACAGAGCCTGTCTACAGTGCTTCCGAGGTATTTCTGGGCATGATCATTCGCAGCGCTAATTGCCTCTTGCAGCACAGGCATGGTGGATGAGAGACCCGCAAGGTCCGCGATGAAGTCTGGGTCACTAGTAAGGGAAGCAGGATCCTTGGCACCCTCCCTGAGCATCCTTTCGGCACTTCGCGCCTCCGCTGAGGTTGGCTTGGATGGTTGGTCTGCTGGTATCGCGATCTCGTGAAGGATGGATGCCAGTGTAGACCGTAACTGCCACTTGGTGTCCTTGAGAACTGATTGGACAAGTGTGTTTAGATGAGCCTCGGTTCTGTTGACGAGGTTTCGGGACAAATAAAGTATCAGAAGGATCTTCTCCTTTGATTTTTTAAAGTCTTCCTCGTTGATATTCTTACAATTGACTCGACGGAGTTCGTCGACAAAGCCCTCCGAGATGCGGGGGTGAACTGCTGTCAGGTGAGAATAACATTCTGAGGGATGTCAACGACACGAATACAGAATCACCGACGCAATGACCCACCTCTCATTCTCAATTCTTCGTCTTGACTAAGTGCTGGAACAGCAGCGAAGCACTGGCTACGGTCAAGAGTGCTTTAAGCCTTGGCGTAAGAAGCGAGCCGGTCAAAGGGAATGACAACGTACGGGTAGCAAGAAAATACAGCATTGACAACTGCAAACCGGATGCTTGATTCCATCTGTGCCTTGGTCATGCTCAACTCATCCAAAGCCTTCTTTTGTTGGATCCACACTTCTTTTTGACATGCCGACTTGATGGCATTGAGCTCCTTCACCCAGATATTACACTCATCAGGGAAACGCTTGCCAAGCCCCAATCGGACGAGACTGTCAAGTGATTTGGGCCCGATAGTCTCTGATATTTGTAGGCGCGCTTTCAACCTTTCACCAATCAAAAAAATAATAAGCGAGAAGAATGACATAGTATGATGGACTTACAAGGCATCTTGGAGCACGAACGTGTTGATCTTCTGGGAGCTATAAATCCTAGTGGAACGCTTAACGGGAATATATTTTGTGGTCACGAAACCTTGTCTCGTTTCGCCAAATAACAAGCGTGTTCCGAGCAACTTGGGGTCTATATCACAGTCCGGATGCACTTCAGTGCCAACAATCTTGTCCGAGGCGCACTAATAGGTCGAGGAGGTTTGCCGATGCGCAGACGAAAGGCGGAAACGTTACGAACCTCGAACCCTCGACGTACAGTAACGCCTTCTTCCTGCTCCTTCGTCTTCGCAACCTCAAAGGTGAATAACCGGTCGATATCAACTTCATCCGAGTCAGAAAGTCGGTCATCGCTGGCTGAATTGCTCCAAATCATGGACTTGGCATGATCTTCGGAGATTAAAGCCGTGACTTGATCACAAATTTTCGTGAGGTACCTGGGAAGGACAGAGTAAGTACGCACTTATAGCGCACCACCTCGCAAGGTAATCTTACCTCATGAAGGTAATGCAGTTTCGACGAACTGGTGGAGAGGCATCGTCGTCCCATGTTGATTCTTCGGGCCAGTAGATGACATACATCTTTCTCACCGCACCGACCAAGTCGGAAACACGGCAGATATATAGGCCAGAGCGAAGAGCTGATCTTTTGGACTTTGTCTCCGGAGCAACGACCAGCTTGCTTGCACTATCGAAATGTCAACAATCACAGCTGGATCGTAAACTGGACAATGACATACATGGCATCATCAATAATACCTATGGATTGCAAAAAACGAACAATTTTCTCTTTGCTACCGTAAATTCCAATGGGTTTGACTTGGAACTTGTCGAGAACTTTGAAATCGACCTTTGTTAGGGACACGTAAGCACCGGGAGAGATCTCGTTCAGGAAATGCCCGAGAGAGTCTTGAGCAATGATGATCTTATCGACTTTGAAAATGTATGAGCTAATCCGAACCCTCCCATGGCAGACGCCATCTTACCTAGACCATTAGTGCCATGCTCGCTGATTAAGTCGAGAATACGACACATTCCCGGGATGGAAGAACAAAGGTCCTCTTGGTGGAGGGATTGTTCCGCAGCTTCAAGCTTGATCTACGAGAAAAACATTATGAGCGAGATTTCAGAGTTATCAGAATCATACCAACACTTACCTCTTCCAGATCTCCGTTTGGCTGTTGTTCACCAATATCCAAGCACTCGGCGGTATCATCAATATCATCATCACCATCAGTGTCGCCGTCAAGGTCGAGATTCAGATGCAACGGGTCAGAAGACTCTGGTTCCCATTCTTCTGACGCAGATCGAAAATCGTTCTCAGGACGGGTTTCGCCTACATGTCTGTCCGCAGGCATGACTGAACTTTCTGCATGCCGGACCAAGGTCAAGTCGTCATCGATATCAGAGCTGTCCCCCCCTATGACGAGGGACATGCTCGTGAGTTCGAATGCAACAGGTTACTGGCGTGGGAGGATGGGCACAAAGGAACGGGGATAGTATAGTCTGAGTAGAGAGACGCTCGAGGGCTAATGTACCAGTGCTTGTGTGGGTCCACCCGCGGGCCCTGCCACCGCGCCATGAGGACCATGAGGACTGTACCCTGTCATGCATCTCGTAGACATGGTGATGGACGCAAGGCTGACACCAAGTTTGTACAAGGTTTGAGGGGTGCTGTGTTGATGAAACCTTGATACCATGTGAGTTACACAGCAAGTTGTAGACCAGGCCCCGAATACTGCGGTTGCGGTGATCAAGTGCTATCAGTAACTGGCAGTATGGTACTTACGATATGAACTCGTCGAAGCTCTAATCCTGTCGTACCGCTGGAATCGTACCGGCCTTGACTCTTCACCGCATCTATGCAACGGTGTTTCAAGTTCTGCCCGAGAAGTCAGGTGACTGTCACTGACCAAATGGGTTTGCCCGTGTTACGTAAACGCATTCCGTGACACCTGAAATTGCGGTGGAAGCCTGAATGGCGGCCTCCGAGAAGTTGCACTAAGCAGTACAAGTTACTCTTAGGAGGACCTGGAAGTCACTGTGTTTAGCAAGTCTGACTCATCGAGCTGGTAAATAGGTCGTGGCAACCCGACAGACAACCATTACAGAGTCATCCAAGTAAGCATCACTATCATCCTAATCGTGGAGCTACAGTAAAAAAACCATCAAGGTGGTAGACCATAGCGAGTGGTGGTATCACGGAACAAGTCCAGTTAAGTCGTAATAATCCACAAAACTTTTGAGTTCAGCGATACAGGCAGGGGAAGACAAATAGATCCAAAAAATATCAGACCTCCCTGACTTGTTCCTCCAAATAGTCCCATAGCTTCTGCCCAACCGCAGGATCCTGGGTGTCTGCGCGTGCACTGCCCACACGCGCAACCGGAACCAGGTACTGGCATCACAGAAGCAAATAGCAAGTCAGCCAGGGCCGTACCTGGGGCCTGAATTTTGCACGCACCTTGCCATTCAGAGACTCCCCTCCGGGGACTGTGCCCGCATACAACTGCGTCATCGCCCCATACGACACGTCACGCATAACGGAGTTCTGTAGATGCACTGTCAGTGACGGTCGCGGGTGCGACACAAAAGACACGTACCATTAACGACACCGCGATGCCGCTCATGTGGCGGCCTAGCTCGGTCTTGATCATGCCTATGTCATGCGTGGGCATAAGCAATCATCTTTCGGAAGGACCCTAAAGGACCCTGGGTCGGATCAACGTTAACACTCACCTGGCTGTACAGAAGTCGAGATGATTCCTTGGTCTCCGTACCGTCGTTTCAACTCTGCAGAGAACACAATATTGCCCTGATATCGTCAATTGAATTCCAGGAGGATGGTCAGAGTGCACCCACTGTCTTGCTCTGTCCGTACATCTCAAACGGATTTTTCTTTCTCCGCGCTGGTCCGTCTCTCAGGGTGTCGTATGAGAGACCATGAGTCCAGTGTCCAGTCGAAGAGACGTTGACGATCCTCGTCGTGCCCTCTGGTGATGATTTCGCAGTGGCGAGCAGAGTGGGAAGGACGAGTTTCGTAAAGTAGAAATGTCCGAGCACATTTGTCCCGAATTGAAGGTCATACCCATCGTCCGTAAACTTGTCCATTGGTGAACCCATCACTCCCCTGAGACGATAGAAAAACATGTGATTAATTCTCGACAGATTAATTCAAATACACAGCTTACGCATTGTTGAACAGCACGTTCAGCTGCGTCTCTTTGCTAGCGTCGCCGTCAACTTTCCAGTGACCACACTTGGATGGGGCCGAACGGCTTACGAATTGAACTCTTCTGCCGCCTTCTTGATGTTCTTCAGGTTTGCAAGGTCCATTAAGAGCAGGTGAGCATCCTTTCCGGTCGCGTTCTTGAGCTCGACCAGGGTGGCATCACCCTTGGCCTGATCACGGGCAGTGATCCAGACCTTGGCGTTCTTGATCAGCAGCACCTGGATCGTCATCAATCAGGTGAGCATAACAGCACGCAGACGAGGTAACAGGATCGGGAATAGGACTGACCCTAGCAGTCTCCTTGCCTATGCCAGCGGTGCCGCCTGTGACGAGGACGACCTTTCCAGACATGTCGGGTATGTCCGCCTCTTTGAACTTGGGGCGACCAGTGAACACGTTTTCTTTGAGAACAGCCCAGAAAAACGCCATGTTGGATGCGATAGAGCGAACGAGTCAAGAGTGAATGAGCATCGAGGCGATGGCAACGCGCTATAAGAACCGGTCTAGGGATGAGTAAGCTGTGCTGACTGCACATGCCTGGGCGCTGGCACCAGCATGGGTCGGATCCTGAAGGCCTGATACGGCGGGTGAGGAGGATCATACCGGTGCAGCCCCTTCGTCGTCACAGCGGAGCCAGGGTAGTCAGCCTTAGTCAGGCAGCACTGCCACCACATCTGCCGCGCACGTGCTCGTTTGTGTTTGGCAGAATCCATCACTTGTCCGTTGGTCGGGTTCTCTGGGAGACAGGGATCGCAACTCTGATGCTGGCGCCGTGTAGGCCCAGGCGTACGTTCTGTTCGTTTTGAATGACAGGTTGAACACAGCAACATCTGTGCATAGTGCTGTGAGCCATCGCCGTCCGTTTATGCACGACATTCTCTGCTCGTTCGCACAGCCACTCACCCCGCCACACAGGGGCCAGTCACCCGCTCGCCTTTCGTTGACATCGCCCATCGCAACGCCTATTCTGTTACAAAGTGTCCATGAATTCGTTGGTCACGTTTCCCTCTAGGCTGAGCCACTTAGTCGAGACGTAATGGGCGAACACAGATAAGGATTGGATGCTGCCCCTCGGGTGAACGACCATGGCCGCGTTGCGTCTGATGGACCCGCCGCCTGAGAGTAAAACCTACGCACTAATGCACTAATCACCGAGAATAATGAAAGTAAAAGCGACAGGCGATCGTCTCGAAGCAGACGCTGTCTTCTAGCAGAGCATTCCTGAGAACATCTCGAGCGCCTCATCGCCTTTCTGAATGTTATGGAATGCTACTGTGCAAACTTGATGTGCAGACATCAAGAAGTAACAGGAACAGTACATCTCTGGTAAGCAGGTTCAAATCACCAAACTATCGATATCGACACGGACGACGGTCGACCGAAAGTGCGCCAGAAAGGGAATCGCTTGCAGCCAGTACTCCCCACATCGAAAATGGACCCATCTGAAAATATGACGGCGGAGACGAGAGCGCCACATGGATATTGTTAGTCGAATCCCAGGCTTCGCAGGCGACGTGCGTAACACAGGACAATGTTGGAGATCTCGTTCACTACGGTACGTGGTCGCATGACATAATCACGCGCGCAGTAGTACGCGTCCCACATCTGCGAAACAGCTAAGATGAAATAAGCGGAGAGGGTTACGAATGCTTCAGTTGCAACAAACAGAGGCCTCTGATTGGCTAGCTGGGCTGGATATCCTGGCTCGGCTGCACAGCCGACTGGACTAACTAAACGGGGCACCAAAATGGCCATTAGGGCTCGCTTCGTTTTGCAGATGCAGTAGTTACTCAACTACGGCTTTTACCACCGTTCGAGGCCGTCCGAGCGCGTTCGTTTCCCAACAGAAAAGGTCCCAATCAGACCGCAGCATTTGACATCTGAGGGACTGGGAGTGCCTTGATGTCTCGGACCGGGCCCGTAGAGGCATTTCGAGAGGGAAAACAAAAGACATACCAGCTGCTTCCCATTGGTCACCCACATATCACTATAGCAGGTCATTTATCTCGTAGTAGAGCACATCGAGACCAGGCTCGAGGAAGAAGCGAGAGGTCCTTGCGAGCCTCGCAAGGGTATGACGGTCGCGAAAGGGACACGACTTGGCTTCCGGTTTCCAAACCACAGATGGCATATTGAAAAACGATAGTAAGGATCTCGTCGACCGTGAAGCATCCATGCACTACGAATCGTGGAGAAACGGAAAGCCCCCAGCACGATCGGGAAGAGCACCCGGCTGTCAGCGGATATACAGGAGAGTAGGCATGTGAATACGATACGCACATCGCACACGCACGGCACAAGAGGAATCACGAGCGCCGGGCTTGCCTTGCTAAGTTAAACTACATTTCGGGCAGAGCAAGGATGGGCTTGAATTGGCGGACCCGTTGTGTAGGTCGTGCGTGCCTGGGTGCCAGTGCCAACCCGCCATGACCACATTTGTTTTGTGGCCGGTGCCTGGCTAGCTGGCTAGTCCCGCGCTGGAGTCCTCCAAGATGCGTTCTGTTTCAGTCAATACCGACGCCGTTGCAGCCACGGTTGGGATGAACTCGTCGGACACACTCCCAGCGGGTCGAGAACAATTATCGCTTCGTCGCATTTCCAGATGGCGAGGACACCAACCGGATGTCCGGAACAGAGGATCAACATTGCATACGAACAGGACAGGGTCCCCGAACCCCCCTTCCATAGAAATAACGTTGCAAAGGCAACCATGCATATAACTCTACACTGCATTACCGTACCAATCACGGAACGTACTCATAAGTCATAGATGCGAGAAAACCATCCGGCCAACAGTGCGCAAAAAATCAGGGTATCACAGAAAGGTAGGAGAAGGAAGGGTGTCAAACGTCCTTGACCTGTTCTTCCAAATACTCCCATAGCTCTTGCCCGATCGCAGGATCCTGCGTGTCCGCACGCGGCTCACCCAGATGCGCTCCCGGCAGCAAATACTAGCATCGCAAAGCAAATTGCGTCAACGGTCGATCCCGCGCAGGGACGCCGCACGTACCTTGCCATTGAGAGACTCGCCGCCAGGCACCGTGCCCGCGTACAACTGCGAGATCACCCCGAACGACACGTCGTGCAGAAAGGGACTCTGTAGAGACGCACCGTCAGAACTAACCCCGCGGGCGCTGTCCGCGAGACGCGAGAAAAGACACGCACGACTAGGGTTGTCTGATAAACGCTCATATTACGACCCAGTTCGGTCCGGATCATTCCTGGATCACGCGTGAATATGAGTGATCATGGATTCATCCCGGCTGAGACACACGCTCTACGCTCACCTGGATTCAGAGATGTCGAGATAACCCCCTGATCTCCATACCGTCGCTTCAGCTCCGCAGAAAATACGATATTACCCTGTCGATGCTGTCAATGGAATCCGGAACGATATGGAGAAGGGTGCCCACCGTCTTGCTCTGTCCATATAATTCCCATAGACTTTTCTTTCTTCGTGCAGGGCCGTCTCTCACAGTATCATACGAAATACCACCAAACCAGTGTCCATTCGACGAGACGTTGACGATCCTCACCGTCCCCTCTGGTGATGATTTCGCAGTGGAAAGCAGAGTGGGAAGGACGAGTTTCGTAAAGTAGAAATGTCCGAGCACGTTCGTTCCGAACTGGAGGTCATACCCATCGTCCGTAAGCTTGTCCATCGGTGGAACCATCACGCCCCTAACCCAACATAGGAACATGTGAGCGATTCTGGATAGACGGTCAACCCAAACGCAACACTTACGCATTATTGAACAGCACGTTCAGCTGCGTCTCTTTGCTAGCGCCACCGTCAGCTTTCCAGTGACCATACTTGGATGGGGCCGAATGGCTTACGAATTGAACTCCTCTGCGGCCTTCTTGATGTTCTTCAGGTTTGCAAGGTCCATTAGGAGCAGATGAGCATCCTTTCCAGTCGCGTTCTTGAGCTCGGCCAGGGTGGCATCACCCTTGGCTTGATCACGAGCAGTGATCCAAACCTTGGCATTCTTGATCAGCAACACCTGAAATATCCACCATGTAAGCATGATAACGGGAAACCCAGGTGATGAGATCGAAAACGACACCGACCCGAGCGGTCTCCTTGCCCATGCCAGCGGTGCCGCCAGTAACGAGGACGACCTTTCCAGACATGTCTGGCACGTCTGCTTCTTTGAACCTGGGACGACCAGGGAAATGGTTATCTTTAAGAAGAGCCCAGAGGAGTCCCATGTCGAACGTGATGGGCTCAGAATGTGAATGTGAGGGAGGGAGGCACGACGTTGGGGCGACGAATTATAAACCGATCGAGCGAGCGAATGAGAAAATTTTGTCGACGACAGAGGGCCACCACTAATCAGGAGACCACACTCGATTCAGGCTGTACGCGACCGCGGATTGGCATCTGATTGGTGGGGAACAGTCGTTTACACCATGGATTTCGCAAGTACCTGACCATGTAAGGTCTAATTGGAGTTTCTGGCTCGGCTATATCCTGCACGCGGGCCTAGTAGGACCGGGACGTGCGCACGCGACGCTTGTGTCGTGCTGATGGCCGAGTGTCGCTGACGGCGGCTGTTCGGCAGTTGGTTGGGCCTTGTGCTTGCGAAAGACTAGGTCTGGGACCCCGATATCCTCGACACCGTCATGGTGATTGCACTGGATTCAGAGTCGCCTTGAGTCAGCTGCCGCAGAGCAAGGCATACCTGGCCTCCCGGCAAGCCTCTCGTCGCTAGCAAGGGTAACATGCAGTGCAAGGGCATCGCGTCCTATGCCCAGATTCTGCGATGAGCAGAGCAGACAATACTGCGGCACTCACATGGTCGCCGTCTGGAGTATTTAATTGTACCGATGACTCGTCGCACGTGCCATGTCCCCCCTCGCCGAACCACATTGTCACTTTTCCCACGCA
Organism: Boletellus deceptivus; assembly: GCA_038090195.1. Lineage (NCBI taxonomy): Eukaryota > Fungi > Basidiomycota > Agaricomycetes > Boletales > Boletaceae > Boletellus > Boletellus deceptivus. Next base: position 11,057 of record JBBPMG010000425.1, on the reverse strand, counting down.
GCCTCGACGCCATCCATCGCGCGTCTTCTTTGAGCTCCTTCCCCCATGATGCATGACTCTCCCCGCCAGAGCACCTCACGCTCGTCGAGCGTGCCAAATTTCCCGACGAGCACTCCTTTCCATCACCCATGGATCCAGCACTTTTACCGGAAATCTTGCTCCCACATTCAAAACCGAACGACGATCCTCTCTGCGAGATATAATGAGAATAATCCTGTAGCTTCGGCTAAGGCGAATTCTAAAATTGCGCGAATAGACGGCGCTTTGAACCGCAGCACATTCGAAAGTCCGACGGTAAGTGATTCGTGTCTTCCTCGTATCTTGCTGTCTCGCTGTGAGGATGGAGACGAGCCCGATCGAGGAGCACCGGCAGGGTGCGTGTCTCCGACACTCCCCATTCAGACCGCAGCCGTAACAGTGTGTAGTATGAATTCTCCTCGAGGCGAGATATGCGGAGCATTCTGGAAGCGTTCAGGGTGTCGTCAATAAAACAATTCGCCAAAGCCGCTTGCTGGGAGTCGTTCAAATCTCCTAAGGTAAAGGCGACGCGAAGGTGCAAGAAAAAAGGACTCTGGAGGCATGACTCTGCGCAATTCGTTCGCTCGTGACTAGTGACTTTGCAAGGCTGGTATGATACCTGGCATGATACAAGTCCGTAATTACGATGACGAGGATTCGTGAGGGGAATGTGTGTTGTGTGGGATTTGGGGGAAAGCCCGCAGGGCTTCCCGGCTCGAAACTGGCTGGACCTGTGAGAAGGCGAGATGAGCTGTGATTCCCATGATTTAGGAGCACGGCGACGCGGCCAGCTCAATCGACCCCCAGAATCTGGAAAAAGTGCGACTCACATCAGCGGATGGGTGGCATGGCAATGCGGTTGAAGGATTCCAACACGTCTCGATGGCCTTGGAGGAAGGGGGCCATAATTAGAGCATGATGTTGCAGGTAAAGCGTGAAGGCATCGCCTGCCCAGCGGCCGATGACCTTGACGACGTCGAAAGGTACACCTCTGAGCAAGTAAAGGAGCATTCCCTCATTGCGAAGGCTATGTCCCTTCAGGTTTCCAAGGTTGTGTTTTTTTGGCGAGTCCGGAGAGCCTGGGAACGACCTCAGCTTTGGAGAGTGGGCATAGACCGCTCTTGGGGTGCTGGTCAGTGGGACATCCCGGTTGTGGGGCGCATTGTGTGTCTTCTCCGGTAGGCACGCATTTGGTGAAGGGGAGGTGGAATTTTAGGACTGGGAGGCTGTTGCCATCAGTTGGGAAGGAAAACTGGTGGCGTGCTATGTGCTTGGACGGATCAAACCTGTTTATGGCGGGGACGGTGAATTCCCCCAGGCGGGTGACACAATAGAAGGTGCATGTCAATGACCTCTGCCTCCAAGTGTTCCACTACATCAGCCAAGATCAGACTTTAGAGTTGATCCAACAAGAGTATACATGGCCTGGTATCTGCTCCCTCATCAAGGAGTACATTGGATCATGTACATCCCATGCTTGTGCAAAAGTACTCCATCACCAGTGTAGGAGAACTGTGTGTCTACTTCCACATCCTTGAGCTCGCAGAGGGCCAGGCGACGTCATTCCAGGGCCCTAATCACACCAGCCACGGCAAGAAGCGCGACGCCTCGTTCGCCCATGCTTTCATCCTCTTCGGATCCTCGTTCATCAGTAGCCAGCAGGTCCCCGAAAAGGTCGAAGAGAGCCACAGTATGCTCTCCAAGACCATTGGTAAGCAGGATGTTTCGTCCCCGACACGTCTTCGTGTACCGTGCACATGTTTGTGGCTACTGGAAGACGCTTTCGCGAAGAGAGAGATGTCTGGGAGGCCAAGGCGTACGTCGCACAGGCGAGACGTCGCAAACAATACCCTGATTGGCGTTTGAGACCCGTAGCCAGCGCGTTTGCCAAGGTCAAGGTGAAGGACGGACCCCAGGGGTCTAATCGAAAACGAACAAGTGAGACCGCAGGACGAAAAGTCAAGGGCGACGCGAGGTGTAAGGAGACAAAGTGCTATGGCCATCATCGATTCACCGACCTCAGCGTCGAAGGCAAGGCAAGGGTAGCTTCCTAGGGTGACAGCCCCACCATAGTCTCTTGCGGTGCCGTGCAGTGCAAAACGATAAGCATGGCCTGTGGAAATGCGGATAGACGGAACCATGAACCGGGTTCTGCGCCGACGACGGACTCTGGACCTGCCTGCCCAATTTTTCGCCCTCCAGACGCAAACGGCGCGCTCCTCGCAGGACGGAGTCGACCGAGTCAGGAAACGAGCCACTTTCTTCCTGCCTCCACCTCCGGTGCCCTTGCATCACCGCAGCCTGCCCGTGTATCTGATGGGCGGCAACGAACACGACAGTCAGACGGTCCGAGAGCCGTCGCACGACGCCCTGGGTGAAAGGACGTCTGGCCGATGACAACCATCACACCATACCCCGTGCTCGTGCTCATCACGATCGCCTTCGCGCCTCTTGTCAGGCCCCACCTGGGTGCGTGCCGCGCGAGCCCCTTCTCTCCCCTCTCTCTCGGAGTCGGTCCAGAGCTATGTCCCAGCGCAGGCATGCGCATGCGTGGACAGGGTATCCACTACCAGGGTCCCGGATTACTGCCTCCCCACCTCATGCCCCATGGAGCGCCGACCACGTCCGCGACGGGGTGACCAAGGGACGGACTGGCTCCAGGAGCGCCACGGGGTGCGGCGTACGACAGCATCCGCGCAATACAAGGTCACCTACGACAGTTTCTGAGCGCTCGTTGAGGCGCATGTTCCGTGAGCGGGCGTCGCTCGGTGTTGTGTGGCAGCACTATGACCGTCGCAGCAGGCGGCAGGCGGGGACATGCGATTCCCCCGGATCGGCGTTACCCCCACACCACGAGCAGTGGATAACGTACGGGCGCCAAGTGCCAAGGTTCGCCTCAGTCGTCCAGCCGAGCGCCTCGCAACGTGGTGTAGACGGCACGCCTCTTTCCGGGGTGCCCGAGCGTCCTTGGCCACTTTGACTCACGTAGACGACCCCCAAACGGGCCAGCACGACACAGCCTTGCGCACCACCACCCCGCACCCGCACCCGCACCCACACTCACATGTCCCGCCAAGCCCCTCCTCGTGATCCACGCGCACTCCAGCACCGTGCAACGGCGCCCACCAGATATCGCCCATGCACTGCACCTCGCCACCGCCCCCGGGTCTGCGATCAACTGGGATGCGGCCGCGACGTCCCCCGCGCCCACCCGTCCGCGCCTGCACGTCGTCCCCAAGGACCCGCTCCCGCACGTCCCCTGGCCGGTCGCGGTGCCCAACGCGCGTGGGAATCCGAGTGGAGACGTCCTCAGCGCGATCGCGCGCCGGTTGCTCGAGCGGGTGTCCGAGGCCGAGTACCCCCATCGCCAGGCACGCGCCGCGTGAGCGTATCACCGCCTGGGCACCGTGCGTGCCCATCCTGGTTCGGGTCCTGGCTATGGTGGTCGTGCGGGGGAGGACGCGATGGAGGATGACGCGAAGATGCTAGAGAAAGAGAGGTTGTGGATGTAGGCGACGGGCTGAGACAGATCGACTATGTTGGCGAGCGGTCGAGTTTTACAACCTCGAGGAGGCCACGTGCGCCATGACGACGACGGGTGACGGAAACGAGGGTGAGGGCAGGGCAATGTAGGCCTCCTCCCCGTTTTTCTTTCATTCTTTGTCGTTCTTTTTTTCCCCTTTCTGCGGGGGTTCCTCTCTTGGCTTGACAGATTAAGCTGAGTATCATGTAGCTACCATTTCCCTTCTTGTTCGCACTTGGGCCTTGTGGGAATGATCGTTGCTCAGGCATCTTAGATCTGTGACCTGACTGCCCGCACACATTACCATCACGAGTTCGATTAACAAACAAGCGTCGACACAAAATGCATATCGAGGGGCGACAACCGCGCATCAGTAATCCCAAGTTTCAAAACCAAGGGAGACCGCGAGCGCACACGTATAAGGCTACAAAGGATGTATGATAGATCGAGATACCAAGGCGGGGAGAGTGCGAATAAGCGAGCTGTGAGCGGCGAGCATCAAGAAAAAAGACAACCAGGCCTAGGGATATAGCGATAAAGTACAGCCGCAAGAAAAACAAAAGGCGAACCGTGTTGCCGTGCGTGTGCGATCGACACGAGGACAAGTGCGCAGAGTTCAAGTGGGGATATCGGGAAGTAATCGTATCCGGCCGCCCACCCGTCAACCAAGGTTTTTTCGAGGTCGATCCAAAGTCGTTCATGCCCATAAGCGTGCCGTCAAACAGCACCTCGAGCCCAGTGCCATGTACCTGTGCATCGATACCCATATCGACGCCCTCCTCCTGTCTGTAATTGTGGGCGAGCATCTGCGATGATCTGGCTGGCACCAGGTCCATGGGGAGACCGTTACTGGACATTGTCTTCCCCTCGCCGGCTACATTAGCCGTCGTACCACAGCCCAAGGTCGAGGCGACGCGTGTGCGAGGTTTGCTGTGGACACAGTGTGACCGGGGGGACCGAGCTCTGACTGCGCTGAAGAGCGGCTGCAGGTGGACGACGACTCGGGATAGGACGACCCCAATGGAGGCACGTGTGACCACGCGGCCGAGCCACCTGCGAGCAGGTTGGCATGCGCAGGAGCGCGAGATCCTGAGGAGAGATGGGGTCCATGGGTGCGAGAGTATACGCTACCGGTGAACCTGAGGCGGCATGCGGCGCAAAGTCAGAGAAGAAGCCGATGAACATGTGCGAAGAGGGAGAAGAGTGAGCACTGTGCACGGGTGACCAAAGCCAAATACGAACCGCTGCGGTGTGTTCCTCGTGCCCGACGGGGATGCGGAGGCCCGCGTTGACCTTTGGAAGGGGGGACGGGGCTGCCAGACAGGCAGGGGGACAGAAGGTCAGACCGAAATGTGGCAGTGCGCTCGGGGGACGCCGTTGGCCGCTGGTTATGCGGGCGCTGGGCGAGATATCGTGCCCCGGAGAGGCTGAGCGTGAGTGTGATCGGATGGAGGCGGGCATGCACCAGGCCATCGTTTCCGGTAAGAGTTGGACACGCACCAATGGTTCCTTCTCGTCGCATTTGCCCCAGGCTGGGGCTCCTGACGCACCAGTGGACCCGTTCGGACTCGGCACGCATCTCGCAAGCGTCCGCCCTCGCAGCGCACATCCCGGCCCACAGATACCGCCGTCGCGCTTCACGCTCCCACTCAACCCGTCACCTGGTTCACTCATGTCTCGCCGCGGATGCCTACCATCCATGGTAGTATATCGTATCTCCCCTTCACTTCGTTGCAGTTACCACCACAGCACGGTCCATAGACGTCTTCCCTGGTCATCTCAAAAACGACCATGGCAAAGGAAAGGTGGCAACAAGACGAAAACAGCTATTGGGCGGGCCATGCCTCCAACCCGCGTCCTATTCCCAGCGTCTCCTCAATAACAATGGGATTGACCTGCCCTGCCCCTGCTCACGGGCTATATTCCGTCCTTCCCATCTACTCTCACCCCGCGACTCTACTTCTCAGTCCCGTTACATTCCTCTGGTGGATTACATCTTCTTTTCGAGCATTCAATCCGACTCGCTGCCCACTATCCCGTCAATTTGACATCTCTGCCTGCTAACCCTCTCGTGGTCAAGTCGGCATCGCGAGACTTCTCCCCGCCCATATCGTCCTAGTCCCTGTCCGGGTTACTTTACTGCGATCCAGTCGGTGAACGATGTCCGGCACCCTGGTAATTGGGCAAGTCTCTACCTTCAACTACGAACGCGGCGTTATCAGCTTTGCCCCGGGTGTCGTCCTCCGGCGACTCTACATCGCTTGCTTCCTAGTTTTTTAAAAAAAATCCCGTCCGCCTCACTTACCCTTCCTGGTGTGGTCATTCCGCAGGTTTGTTCAGGCTGTGGAGGGTGTGGACTGAATGAGTGACATGTCGCCGCGCCGACCCTGGGAGGGCGCTCCCTTTGTTACGACGAATTGTCTCACGTCTTGTTTATGAGGACGTGCTGTTGTTGCATTCTCTTGAAATTCCTCAGGATGTGTCAGTTGCTGTGTGCAAGGATCTCAGCTTTTCGAGCTGCAAAGACCGGTTTCTTTCGAGGCTACAACGGGGGACTGCTTATGTATGCAAATAAACGCAACCAAAAGGGCCTACTGTATCTTACCTGGCCTTGATAAGGAGTCCCAATCGAGCTGAGCGTTTCGGTCGTAGTGTGGCCTTGCGCGCGTGCACGGTCCAGGGCACGAGGCACTTCGGTTCCCAACCTGCTACCATCGTCCCCACCAGTCAACGCATATTCGCTTCCAACCGCACGAGTACAACTGGTCAAGCTCACAATATGAATCTCAACAAGTATGTACATGCATTTTACTCGCATAATCTCCTGCCTGAGCATGCTAATCATCGTTCCAGGGTGAAAAAAATCACTGTCAAAGGTGGGCTCACCGCACTGAGACCCGGTCCCACTTAACCGTTCGACTCTCGTCCTCCAGACATCAATCTTTACACCCAAGCTCAACCCAAGCACCGCTTTGCGAGGCGATTCTACGTCCATTTTTCCGTGGGTGATGCCTCGTGGTCCACCAACGCGGCCAAGGAGGCAAAGGGTCATACCTCCTGGAATGAGAATATATCTTTGTGCGCACAACCCCGTCTGTTTGCGCGCAGAGGAGAACTGATTCTCGTCAGTGATGTGGAGGAAGACCGGTCTGTCTTCCTCGCCATGGTCTACCAGATGCACCGCCTCCGGAAGGACAAGGTAGTCGCAACCTTCACTGATACCATTGATGGGATACTGAGAAAGTTGAGGGATGGCGGTACAGTGTTAGCGTTCTCTGTATTGCACGTTGAACTGACGAGATCGCCATGATCAAAAGTGTTTGAAGAAGCTCTCGAGGCCACCTCCGATGGGTCCGATCTGTTGCCCATGACAACCCGATTTACAGTGCTATCTGAGTTTCAGGCTCCCTACTCAGGTGGGGAAATCGAGACTCCCCACTCCAGGTCACCAGTCGCTGTTTCGCCCGAGGATATTGGCGTCAGCCAGTCTCAGGTGGCCGATAGCGCCGCTGAGGCGGCAATCAAAGAGGCCCGTAGACTTCGTTCTACACCACCCGTTGTCGACATCGCTGGTTCGGTTGTCGATGATGCTACAAATATGGTAGAAAAAGTGCAGTCATTCGAGGATACTTGGAGCGTTTTGTTAGATAAGGTCAAGCTATTTGACCAGATCGTGACCAACGTTGCCCAGGTATTTGCCGTCTTCGAGTCTCGACTACTTCTCTGAACGTCGCATAGATTCATCCCTATGCGTCTCTGGCATGGTCCGTCATCTCATCCGCGACCAAGGTATATCCTGTTCATCAGGAGCCACACCACGGCTGATCGGTTGTGATGTTGTGCAGGTGCTCGTCAATCAGAAAGATCACGACGAGCGGATCGTTCGTTTGGCCGGCACGATGGGCGACGTCCTTGCGTTCGTCCACGATGCCGATCCCTTGAAGGCGATCAAGGCCCACATCGAGCCCATCAAGCTCCTGATCCAGCAGGTGACGGAGTGTGCGTACTTTATCATCGGCTATACGAAACAAAAGAACTTTTGTCAGTTGCCATCCGAGTCTGCTTCATGTGGGCAGGATTGACCTTTGTACATAGTGACTCGAACGGCGAAATACGTGCTGTCTGACATCGATACAACGATCACGAACTACGAGAGTAAGCTGCAAGAGTTGAAGACCGGATTCTTGGAGGGAGTAACGGTACAGACCGGGGTCACAGTCGTACGGATGATGAACGTTGTGGAGCATACGGGTAGGCCCTTCTCTCTCATCTCCACCAATTTTCTGAAGACGGTTGGTGCAGTGGAGGCCATTGACCTGAATGATATGCCATATGCATTCGGGGCAAGGTATATAGAGGGGAAAGGTTGCCTGCCTGGGACTCGCGAGTCGGTCCTCCAGGAGATTCGTGGCATTCTCAATAATGTCGCCGAGGACGGTCCACAAGTGTGTCTTCTGACAGGTGTCGCCGGGTCAGGAAAGTCCGCTGTCACTCATTCGATTGCTCGGCTCTACGACGAGCAAGAGAGGCTTGCGTCGTCATATTGCTTCGCCAGTACCGATGTCGCGAGTCGGAATCCTCGGAATTTCTTCAGCACTATTGCTCGGGATCTGTGCGACCACAATGTCCAGTACAGGTCTGCGCTGTGGGAGGTCGTGAAGGACAATCGGGCTCTTCGGACGTCTTCATCACCATCAGAGCAAATCAAGCGGCTCCTTGTCCAGCCAAGCGCACGAATCCATCCCGTGGGGCCACTTGTCATCGTTGTGGATGCCCTTGACGAGAGTGGTGTTGCGGACGATCGTCGAGAACTCCTGGATACGCTATCGCAGCACCTCATGAAACGCGACCTGCCGGCCAACCTTCGCTTTCTCATTTCCACTCGTCCCGAGAACGACATCATTAAGGCGCTCTGCCCTTGCCCACAAGTCACTCGCGTACATTTGGGAGACATCTCGGCGGTCATGATCGACGAAGACATTCACAAGTTCATCTATCATTCACTTCATCAGTGTACTGAGCTCAACTTATCGTGGCCTGACGGCGCTTGGTGTCGACTTCTCGTAGAGCATTCTCAGCAGCTCTTTCAGTGGGCCTCCACTGCGTGCAAATTTATTACAGGGGACGACAGCGCTGCTGGGCTCGACCCATGTGAGCGGCTTCAGATAATCCTCCAAAGCAATTATAGTGGAGCAATCCATCCACTCGACAAGATTTACCGGACGATACTAGAACAACGATTTGCGATACCGGTGTCTCAGCGGTTTCAGGATGTGATGGCCATTGTCCTTGCCCTGCACGAACCGCTATCGCTATCTTCCCTCTCTGCTCTCTTCGGCAATGGCTTGGATGGGCGAGATATCATCAAACCACTTGGATCATTGTTCGAGGGGGTAGACGACGAAGAGAAGCCTATCCGTCCACTTCATACATCATTCCGTGACTTTTTACTCGATGAAGGTCGCAGTTCGTCTTTCCATATTCATATCCTACCCCAGCACTCCCTCTTCCTCGGGCAAGCATTAATTGCATGCATGCGCGACAAGTTCAGGTTCAACATGTGCGACCTGAAAGACTCACGAGTACGCAATGCTACTGTTCCTAACCTGGAAAACCAGGTGAAGACTGTCATTCCCCCCCACCTCTCATATGCATGTCAATACTGGATGGAGCACCTTCAGCATGTTGATTGTACTCCAGAGCTGTCTGAAGAAGTCAAAAATTTCTTGCAGAACTTTTTTCCCTACTGGCTTGAAGCCATCAGCCTTCTCTCCCTATCATCATCATCTCCCATTTCATTTGCTGAAAAGACTTGTATCATTCTCATGAGTTGGGCAAATGTGAGATTGAGCTTAGTCATGAGTCTTGATTGCTGAATGAGTGATTCAAGGACATAGAGATGACTGAATTAGCCTCAGAGGCTTACCAGTTCATCCAAGTGTCTTCCCCTGTTCTCAAAAAATGCACTCCTCATCTCTATCTATCAGCCATGCACTATATCTCATCTAAATCACTACTCTACCAACTTTGGGTTGACCACCTTCAAAAGCCTGTGTCAGCTCAGCTGTTTCAAACTGAGCATCCAACTAGTGGACCTCCACAAATCCATGTCCTACAGGGGCATACAGATATTGTCAGATCTGTTGGCTATTCATCTGATGGCAACCATATTGTTTCTGGCTCTTGGGACAAGACTATCAGGATCTGGGATACAGCTACTGGTCAATGTGTAGCAGGCCCATTTATGGGAAACACATTCCTTGTTGACTTTGTGGTCTACTCTCCTAAGGGCAGCTGCATTGCTATTGGTTGCTCAAATGGGCTTATCAGGGTTTTGGATGCCATCACAGGTGAGGTAGTTGGAGGTTCACTCAAAGGGCACACAAAATCTGTCAGATCTATTTCCTATTCACCTGATGGCAGAAATATTGTCTCTAGCTCAAGAGACAAGACCATTAGGGTTTGGGATATCAGCACTGGCCAATGCATAGTAGGACCACTTCAGGAGCATACAGACACTGTGAGCTCTGTCAGTTATTCCCCTGATGGTCAACACATTGTCTCTGGCTCCCATGACAAAACCATTAGGATTTGGAATGCAATCAATGGACAATGTGTAGTGGGCCCTCTTCAAAAGCATACATCCTCTGTGAACTGTGTTATCTATTCACCTGATGGCCAGTATATTGCCTCTTGCTCTCAAGATTCCACTATCAGGATTTGGGATACAACTACTTCTCAGTATGCAGATCCATTTCTAGGTCATACAAAATCTGTCACATCTATCTCCTACTCACCTGATGGTCAACGTATTGTCTCTGGCTCTCAGGACATGACCATTAGGGTTTGGGAAGCAAGTACAGGGGAATGTGTGGCAGGCCCATTTGAAGGCCATACACATTATATTGCTTCTGTTGCCTATTCATCCAATGGCAAGAATATTGTCTCTGGCTCTTGGGACAAAACTATAAGAGTCTGGAATATAGACATTAATGAGTTGTCTCAGTTTATCAGGTCTGTTGCATATTCATTTGATGACAGACACTATACTTTTTCAATTTGGCTGACATGCTACTCAGGATTGAAGATATAGCTGGTCATTTGTGTACCACTGGTCCAATCTTTGAACATGCAGACTCCATTGAGTCTGTTTGCTATTCACCTGATGGAAACCACATTGTCTCTGGCTCAAGGGACATGACTGTTAGGATCTGGAGTGCAACTACTAGTATGTATGCAGCAGGTTCATCTCAGGAGCATACAGATTCTGTCAACTCTGTTGCCTATTCACCTGATGGAACACATATTGTCTCTGGCTCAAGAGATAAGACTCTTAGGGTCTGGAATGCAGCCACTGGTGAATGTGTAGCAGGTCCATTTGAGGGGCACACAGATTCTGTCAACTCTGTTGCCTATTCACCTGATGGAACACATATTGTCTCTGGCTCAAGAGATAAGACTCTTAGGGTCTGGAATGCAGCCACTGGTGAATGTGTAGCAGGTCCATTTGAGGGGC
>JBBPMG010000424.1:0-21532 GCA_038090195.1 Boletellus deceptivus | reverse complement strand
GTACAATCGAGGAGAGGAGCCTCCAAAGACCGACTTCACGAAGATTGAGCTTTGGATCGAATTCAAGACGAACTCTCGCGGCATCGCTTTCCGTGATTCTGTCGAGGACGGACGTCTTTTGGGGACAGAGGAAGACCTGTTCACGCCGCCGACAGTCAAGGGGCAGGATGCTCGTGGACAGCTTGCTCATTATGCAGGGGCACAACATAGCATGCAATTCCGACACTTTTCCTACTCCATTGTCGTCGAGGGCGATTGCGCACAGATCCTTCGATGGGATCCCTCTGCCACTGTGGTCACGGCTGCGTTCAACTCTCGGGAGAACCCAGAGATTCTGGCCGACTTCCTGTGGCGATGCGATCAGTTCACGTCGAAGGACCGCGGACACGACCAGTCTGTCCGGCCAGCACATTTACGCGGAGACGCATGCGCTCATGCGAGAGAGAAATTACAGCTGAAAGCGGACACGGCGTTATTCGAGTATGACTTGCCAGGGCTGCAAGGGGAACATGGCTGTGGACCTCGGTTGCCGTACCATGATCGGTCGATCGTGAGCAGATGCACTCGCACCTTGCCTATGTGTGGATTCCGGAGTCAGACATAGACACCAGGGACGAGTCGGACCCGTGGTCAGAGGAACGGGTGGTCTTCTTGAAGGACACTTGGCATTTCCTCTCTGACAGATTGGACGCGACAATCGGAGAGGAGCACGCGATTTACGCACAATTACACCAGGCAAAGACGTCGAACGTCCTTGAGCTAGTTGTTGGTGGGGACGTACCGGACGGAAGGACGCGAGGGCAGGAGATGGTTAACTCGTCATGGCTATGTGTTCGGCTGACAGTATTGCCGTGCCAGCACTATCGGCTCGTCCTTGGGACCGTCGGACGTGCCCTGACGACGTTCAGATGCACGAAGGAGCTCGTGACGGGTGTGCTGGATGCCATGAAAGGTGAGCATACTATTCTCCATCTGGCATGGCTGACGGAGGAGCGCACAGCTCATTGGCATGCATTCAGTGTGGCAAAGTTGTTACACCAGGACATCAGTGTAGGAAACATCTTACTGACGGCGGACGGGAGGGGTCTGCTGATTGATTGGGAGTTGGCGAGGCGGGTGGACGAGCACGGGAACAGGCGGCCTGACCGCACGGTGAGTGATGCGGTGCAAACCCGTCTATGTTGACTAATGAATGCACGGATAGGGAACCTGGCAGTTTATGTCTGTGAATCTACTTCGATATCCTGGCAAGATACATACACTCGAGGATGATATTGAATCGTTTCTGCATGTCCTCACTTGGACAACCTTGCGCTTCGTTCCAGCTGCGGATCAGTACTTGCCTTTCCACCGTGGCGAGGACATGATGATGTTTGATGAGCATAAGAAGCCGCCGGGAGGACATGATCCTGGCCGTTTCAAGCTCGTGATGTTATGTTCTGGGTGGTGTCCTTCGGAAAAATTTTTACCAGAGCAACCCACTCCACTCTATGACCTCCGAATGCTATGCACACCGTTCATATGGTTCTACATTCCCTATACTCCAAATGAAGCGCAGCGCAAAAAATACGAAGATCTTCAGCGACAAGATTCGAACGACGTATCAGCTTATGATACTAACATCGTGTACCTCTATGACCAGGGCATGGAGCGGCTAAAGTCTTCTCTGTGGTTCATTGAGACAATCGAGGATGCACTGGTAGATGGGACCTGGCCCCCTGGCGACAAAGCTGTTGAGAATCTTCCGATAAGCTCTCGTCGTTTTTGACAAACAGCCAAGAGGCGTGGAGGACCCGTCAGCGGGACAACACATGGCAAAATTCTTGCGCCCTATGGGATTCGTGAGCTGCTCGAAGCGCTCGGCGAGTCCGACGCCAGGGTCTGTGTCGAAGCGGGCCCGTGTCACGACACCGCCTGCATCTGGATCCGGGACCTGATTTGGTCAGTTTCGATGTGGGCACTGGTTCTGTTTAGGTACGATCTCATCAATTTAGCATGCTATCAGCGCACGTTTCTCGTGCTGCTCGCTATCCTCATGATGTGGTCTCTGCTCTTGTAGTAAGTATTGGATGCGAGTGAGCGCTTTGAGTGCTGGTGTGGTGAAGTTGAGTATTGAGTAAATCGCTCGTAGTTTAAGGTACCGACTAGATGGTGTACACCGCCGCTCAAGTGGATGAAACTCTGTCGTTTATCGAATCCATTTGGATGGCGAAGAGCGGACCGTGGGTACCGCATGGCAGCGAAGAAGTGTACCTAGGCACCCGAAGGGGGCCCGGGCGCCCGCACGACCTGTGGGAGTGTACTTGGTCCATAGGTATATCTGGCCCTCTGCCTGGCCGGGCGGGAGCCTCCTCCCGGAATCCCCTGGTAGGGCGTTGGACTGGTAGCCGGTACCCTAAACGGCCTCGGAAGGGGGTGGCGGTGGCCTCCTGACGAGAGCTTTCGCAGGCTCGAAACTGCATGCCTGTCCCATTTCCCCTTATCCGCCTCTGCTCGCGCTGTATACGGCGCTCCCACAGCCCGGTTCTTTCGATCCTCGGGGAGGGACGACTGACGGGCCGTGACGGCCGATTAAGCAGATGGACAGCCCAAGCATCCCCTCTTCACACACAGACATCGGACTGTGGCCTTCGGTTACGGTCCTTCTCATGACAGGCAGACTAGGAGCCGCAGGCCCCCAGTTGGTCGGTCTGGATGGCGGAGCCATCCACTCCATAGTCAGTGTGCAAGGGAAGGTACTCGGGCGGACATTCCTGCTTGCTCGTCCGTCTGGCACTCCTCTCCGAGGATCAGGGTCGGGCCATGGCGAACCATGTACAGTACAAGCAGAGGCGGGTAAGGGAATGGGAGGGCGGGGCGGTTTCGAGCCTGCAAAAGCTCTCATCAGGGAGCTGCCGCTGCCCCGACCGTCACCCATCCGAGATCGCTTAGGGGATCAGTTACCAACCTCAAGCCCTACCAGTAGAATAGGCCTATGCAGAGGGCATCGGGGGCCCAAGGCGCAATCACCGGCGTGACCGGTTGCGAGTGAAAGTGCGAGTGAGGCCTCCCAACCGGCCTGTGCTTAATAGGCGATCACCCACAGGCACTGGACCAGATGGATACCCTTTTGAGTCATCAATCGGGATTTGCTGTGCTACCATGCGGTATCCCGATGAGAACTAACCCACCGGGGGCCATCCTTCGCCATCCACGAGATTTAATGAGCGACACAGAGCGGAGACTGTGCAAGTGAGTATCCTCCTTTGCACACTGCTCCGAGTCGGCCGCCGGACGCCCCTCTCCGAAGATCAGGACCGGGCCACAGGACGAGAGAGCCTGTGCGCAGTACAGGCAGGGGCGGGAAAGGGGAACGGGATAGGTAGCGGTTTCGAGCCTGCTATCTGAGACCGTTCGCGTATCAGCTACTAGCTTCGATCGCTATCCAGGGTGTAGGCCAGAAGACAACAGAGGGACCAAGTTATGCTGAAGGCGTGGTCCCAGAGCATTGTCATTTATTGTGCTCTGTATCGTCTGGTATATGCAACAAACGGGAACGGGTAGACAGCTCAAAGCAAAAAAAGAAAAGAAAAGAAAAGAAAAGAAACCAAAGGATTTTGCTTCAGGCGAATACGGCTGTAATGGATGGGAAAGTAGAGTTAGAAGAGTGTCTGTTGACGTCGACAGGCATGATCAAGAGCTTGGTGGACAGGAAGCTTTGAGATGGATCAGGTGCTCGACAACTGTATGGCATGGTCTACCGCTTTCTTCGGCCCTGAGTAAATCACCACAACGCTGCCGTGATGAGCAGACTGTTTTGAAGAGCTCGAGCCGACAAGTCCGGATTGGAAACTAGGTCGTGTGTGGTAAGATGGCCAGGGAGTCTCTGTACAGGTCCAGTCCACGATCACTGGGATGTCCCTGCAACACGGTTGAGGCTAGTCGACCGCATTTGTCACTGAGTGTCTCCCGGCACACGGAGAGGTAAGGCGGGTTGTTCCTATTGTCCTAATAACTATCAGGGTACTTGGCGGCTCCCAGTCATAGCGAGTGCTTTTGAATAATATATTGGATTTACATACAAATCTACCCTAGATACTCTACAAATTCTATTCTATTTTACATACATACAGACAATGGCTAGCCACTATGGAAAGGGGTGGAGGCCATACAAAAACGAGAAGTAAAAAAAAGGAGTCATGCTGGTATGTCGTCCCGCACAGTGTCGTCAAGGGCCTGTGCCTCGGCGTCGCCCAGCTCGGCCAAACCTCGGAAAGACCACAAAAAGACGGACCTGCCTCGCTCCGAGTCTCCAACTATCAAACACCGTCGACCTCCCATCAGAGCTTGAACGACCTCCAAACTGCCGCCGTCTAAACTGCCCGTAGACGAGTCCCAAGTTTCTGTCACCGTTGTCACATTGGCTATACCAAACCTTGTCGCACGGTGTAGTCCGGTCGTAGCCGCAGGCACCAGATCGGTCGAACCAAGTGTGAGCGAGAATGCCGTGTTGCCACCACCGCCCACGTCCTATCTCAGCGCCCTAAAAGGGCGTACTTGAGAAAAGGTCGAGCGGGCTATCGAGTGAGAGGAAGGGGAGATGTAGTAGGAAAAGTGGTGGCGTAGGGCGTTCATGCTGCGACTTGGGGCGACGAGGTTGTTAAAATGGTCTCCCACCAAGCGCCGGGACAAATAATTTGCGGATACGAGAGACCGCTGTGCCTGTCTTGGACGAACATCGGGCGAAGGGAGAAGAAGCGACTGTTGCGGCGGTGAGGACTACAGGCGAATCGCTCCTTGCGACGTTGGTCTTGAGCGCATCGTCTGATCGATGCGTGCATTTTATGAGACTTTTCAGCGCGGAGGTCGAGGTTACCATCGAAGGCGAATACAGCGTGGTGGAAACTGAAATCGACTTGAAAGTTCTACAAGAATCGTCTGTTCTTATAGTACCTGACTTCGACCCACCAAAGAAGGGTGTCTCGTCATCAGAGATCGTCATCGATGTCTTGGCATGCATATCAATGCCAATCGTCCAGTTTTGTGGTCGGCACGAGGGCAGTGATGGTGACGGCGGTGGCGAGGAGTCGTCCATCGAAAAGTCAATTGGCTCCAGTACGAGCCTTTTCCCTCCGGTCGGTGTCTCCGGGCAGCGTTCTCGAGTGTTCCTGATCATGGTTTCGAAGCGCTCGACAGTTCCTGTAGCGGTGGTGTCGATGAACGGATACAAATCATCGTCATTGAGCCCACCGTCGGGAGACCAGGTGGCGGACGCTTCAAGGGTAACGCCTTGCCTTCTCTTGAAGTCCGGCGTGGTGTCCATGGAGGACGGAGAAACAAGGACGCGAGGAACACAGCTCGGTCGTGGAACGGGATCATTGACAGCCTCCAACGCCGTCAATCTCGCTGGTACCCCTCTACTGCCTGTGGTCTTTCCTTCCTTGGATCTTTCTGCGACCCTCGACGCAAATGTTCTCCCCGCCACCCGATCCCGGCAAGGCACTGCGCATGCTGGAGCCAACCCCTTCATGCTTTCCGTCTCCCGCCGCACTGTGATCGGTATCGTCTTAGCTGACCCGCGACCACATCTGGCCTTCAGCGTGGCAGGCGACGCCCTTGCACTCTGCGTACCCTCTGGCAGAGCCCCGAGAGAGATGGACGATCTCTCCTTGGCCGACACCCCAGGTAATGTCCTGGGCTGCCTCTCCGACCCAGCATACCGCTTCGTGGTAAGGCTGGTCACCACAAACGGTCTCGGCGCACTGCCTCCCGTCGTCTAGGCCTCTAGGTCAGTCTCACGAGCAACAACAGCATGAACACGACGTACGCAGCGTTGGGTCTTCCTGTCCTTGATCATCATAATGGTGTGATGTGCGCGAGAATACACAAAGGGGATGGAAGACAGACGGTGACTCCCCATGTCTGCGCAGAAGGGATTTTATACTGTTGCGGTCGGAGGCTGGTCCAGAGTTCCATTCGGAATCCGCGTCGCGAATGACGTCGTTCAACAAACCGTCGCGATACGTCATCCTCACTTGAAAGGAATGCAGCCGGGTCTTGTAAACGCGAACAGGACGCGTCACGCCCACGGAAGTGACCACGGGCACAAGAGCAAGGGGTGAAGTCGGACGCTTCTTGTCTATCTCTTTCTCTATTCCGCTTCTACTCTTCACGTCAATCGCGATTTGAATCCAGTGCGTATTGGTTCCCTATGGACGGTCGCCCAGAATACTATGGATTTGCCTTCCTGTCAGGAGCCAAACGGACACAGTCGCAGATCCCGCCAACGCTGATGACAACGCTGTGCGACAACGAACAGTGCTTAGGCTCTCGCTGCGCCAATCTCGACGCCGGCGGCCAACGCCGTGATGGACTACGAAGCACTTGTGTCAAAGAACAAGATGCGATCGACAGTGGGCAAGGAGGGGACCAGGTACCGTTGCTGGGCGAAGACAATTCTTCCCCAAGATGGTGTGAAGCCGGACCGCATCGACATCGGGGTGAGGATGACGATTCTTACCTTGTGTTCTGCCTATACATTTGGAGCACCAGGCAGTACTTGCTTCTACAGTGCACACCAGTTGTCTGATCATCTGCCCGCATTGCGAATCACTGTAGATAAGGGGTATCACCGAGGCTACAAAAGTTCGTCGGATTGATACTTAAGGCTGCCGGCGACGCGAGGCATGCAGCATTCTAATACAAGATCTAACCATGCGCGATTGGCACTGGCAAGCTACTCGGACAACTCCAGTCTGAACACTGACATTAATCTTGAGCTCGATCGCCAAAGCAGGGCAAGCGTACTTGTGGTTGCCAATCGCATGCGGACCACTTTCCGGTCAAGTTCAGAGTGGACAGGATGCAGACGGCTATGGAAGCTGGTCTAACACGACTTCCATCTCGTTCGCGCGACCGCCAGTAGAGCTCGAAGAGAATACGTCGGCACCCGAAGCGAGCGACTCTATGAGGAGTGCCAGTCGCGACGGGCCAAGATTCGGTTCCTGCTCGCCGCCGCGTCCAGTCATAGTCTACATTGCCCTTCAGGGGAGGGGCAGCCACACACCTTGCGTATCTCCTCGAGATCGTCCTTGAACCCTTCTGCGATGGACGCCATCCAGAACTTGCGGAACTTTTCCTTGAGCATTTGCTCGCTCTCTGGTGTGTGGGGGGGAACGAAGGGTGGAATGTCAACAGGCGGTTGTGGAGAAGGCGAGTCGCGCTGTGGAGGAGGCTCGGGGCGGACAGATCTGGGCAACGGCATGGATATGTCGGCGCCTTGCACGTCTAGATCTGGGTTGTCCTCGCTTTCGTCCTCGCTGTCATCCGTGTCCGTGTCTTCCGACGTGTCCAGTTTCTCCACTTCCCTGGCTGTCTCCCTGGGCGATGTCGACACATCCGACGAGCCCGAGGACGAGGATGAGGACGAGGACTCTTCGGAAGACGACGAATCTGAGACGACCCTTCGCTTTCTCTTCCTGTTTCTTCTTCTTGCTGGCTTGGGTCCCATGTCGACAGCGAGCGCTTATGTAATTCATGCGGGCGGATTCGGCTAGCAGAGATCAGCGCAAGTCCGGTTCGTGACCATCGTCCTCCACGACCGCAGCGATGAGCAGCAAGGTCGTGGGCGTCCTTGGTGCGCGTGAGCCTTTCTGTCCTTCTACCAAGCCGCGTCACGGTGTGCTCACCACCGCCTCCAGATCTTCGTCCTCGTGTCTCGTGGGCATTCTGACGAACCTCGAATGCACCCCAGGCGGTGGCCAGCTCGGCCGCATGCTCGCAGCGTCCGCATCCTTGCTCAACATAGACATCGTCATCCTCGATGTCGGCGAATCTGCGCCAGCGAAACAGATCGTCGCCTCCCGGTCGCCCGCGCTCGCCCACGTCGACGGCTCGTTCGCCGACCCCGACAAGATCAGACAGCTGGCGAGCAAAGTCGACGTCGTCACCGTGGAAATCGAACACGTCGACGCGACCGTGCTCAATGAGATCGAGTCGAACCCGGGGACGAGGGCCGTCATTCACCCCAGTCCGTCCACGATCGCTGTCATCCAGGACAAGCTGAAACAAAAGACGTTCTTGCACACTCACCGGTGTCCCGTATCCGAGTTTGTCGAGGTCGAGCCGACGATCGCGTCGATAGAGGCCACCGCCGCTCGGCTTGGACTCCCTTTTATGCTCAAGAGCCGAACGCTTGCATACGACGGACGCGGCAATTTCGCCGTTCAGTCACTCGACCAAGCAGAGGAAGCACTCAAGGCGCTCTCGGACCGCCCATTGTACGCCGAGAAATGGGTTCCCTTTTCAAAGGAGATCGCAGTCATGGTGGTACGATCGACAAACGGCGACGTGGTTTCCTATCCTGTGGTCGAGACCGTCCACAAGAACAACATCTGCCACCTCGTCTTTGCGCCCTTCCGGAGCCGAGATCCCCTCGTCGCCGCCCGCGCGCAGCGCGTGGCCGAGTCCGCCATCCGAACGTTCGAAAGCGCCGGCGTCTTTGGTGTCGAGATGTTCCTCTTGGAGGACGGTACGGACGCGGCATGGCGACTCTCGACCTCGCTCACTCTTGTGCCGCAGGCACGATCTACATCAACGAGATCGCCCCCCGGCCGCACAACTCGGGGCACTACACCATCGAAGCCTGCCACACCTCCCAGTACGAAAACCACCTGCGGGCCATCCTCGGACTTCCCCTCGGAAGCACCGCCCTCAAGGTCCCCTCCGCCGCCATGCTGAACATTCTCGGCGGCTCCACCTCCATGGACCCCATCCACGCGTTCACCGCCACCGCGCTCACGGTGCCCGGCTGCACCGTGCATCTGTACGGAAAGAACGCGTGCCGGCCGGGCCGCAAGATGGGACACGCCACCCTCGTCGCCGACACCGACGCGGCCCTGCGCGCCCACCTCCGCCCCCTCCTCGCCGCACTCCCCGCCCCAAGCCCGCCCGAAGAGACCGAGGCACACGCGCCCTCCCTCCAGACGCCCGGCAGCGGCCGCGCGAGCGCGCACCCGATCGTGGGCGTCATCATGGGTTCCGACTCGGACCTGCCGACGCTCCTCCCCACCGCGCGCGTGCTCGACCGGTTCCGCGTCCCGTACGAGCTCACCGTCGTCTCGGCACACCGGACGCCGGACAGGCTCGTCGCGTACGCACGCAGCGCGCGGGCGCGTGGGCTGCGCGTCATCGTCGCTGGCGCTGGCGGGGCGGCGCACTTGCCTGGGATGGTCGCCGCGATGACGAGCGTCCCCGTCGTGGGCGTGCCCGTCAAGGGGAGCTCGTTGGACGGCGTGGACTCGCTCCATAGCATCGTGCAGATGCCGGTAAGTCCATGGTCTCGCTTTTTCGTTTCGTTTCGTTTCGCTGTGTGTGTGTAGTTTGGCTGATCCCTGACACAGCGCGGAATACCGGTCGCGACGGTCGCGATCAACGGGGGCATGAATGCAGGTCTGCTTGCCGTTCGCATTCTCGGTGCGGGCATACCACACCTCTTGACGGACATGGAGGAATACCTCCAGGGACTCGAGCACGAGGTACTAGGCAAGGTAGACAAGCTCGCCGAGGTCGGGTGGGAAAAATACGAGGTAGTGAAACATTAGAAAAAAATGGAGATTTTACGCTACATGCAACATGATCGTATGCCATCTCTAAGTAGGGACTGATGAAGAGAAAAAACAAGCGTGAAACGAGGTATATACGTGACACAACTGCGAGGGATATCAGACGAATAAACATATCAATGAACGAATGGAAAAAGAGAGGCCGGCGGTGAATCGCCCGACCGAGTTTTCGTCTCCGAGTCGGTCGTGTCCTACATGCATGCGTCTTCCACCGTCGCCTCTTCCACCACCGACAGTCCGTGTCCACCCCCTTCGCTCACCGTGTCCTGCGGCACCAACCCGGCCTCCCAGGCCATCGCATAAAACCTGCTCGTCTTGTCCGCCAACAACACCTCTGGCGCATCCAGCTCCACCACGCGACCACGTTCGAGCACCAGCACACGGTCAGACTCCACAATCGTGTTCAATCGGTGCCTTGAACACACGCACAGTTTAGATGCCATCCTCGCAAACCGTCCGAGAAAAAAAAAAAAACGTACGCAATCGTCAAAATGGTGACATCACGAAACATGGGTCCACGAATAATGTCCTGAACGGCAGCGTCCGTGTCCAGATCGACAGCAGACGTCGCTTTTTCACACCGTCATTTCTTAGCGGGCTCATCCAGTCAGGCGGATGTCTCAACATACCTTCATCGAGGACCAATATCTTGGACTGGCACACGGTAGTCAGCAGACATACGCTCTCCACCAACACGCACACACACCTTTCTCAGCAACGCCCTCGCAAAGCACAAGAGCTGCCGTTGCCCAGTCGACAGGGACGACCCGCCCTCTCGAACGGGCGCATCGAGTCCCTCGGGCAGACTGTCCACATACGACCTGAGATGTGCCTAGGAGAGACACGTGACTCGTGAGTAAAAACATCCGCTAGGTGACTTGTACACACGTGTTTGAGCGCCGCCCAAATATCCGCATCTTGATACTCGCCAACAGGATCAATGTTCTCTCGCAGCGTACCTTCAAACAAGTCTGGACTCTGGGGAACGATGGAAATTACCGACCGCACTGTTGAGAGTGGGGAGTTAGTACAGCCACCTAATACATTGATGCCCGCTTGACGCGTACAGTCATGCAACCCAATCGTGCTAATGTCCACCCCGTCGATAAAGACCTTTCCAGACGTCGCTTCCAAGATGCGGAACAACGCAAGGAGCAACTATCGCACAAGAATCAAATGGGACCAAGGTACAACGAGCAATGCATGCACACGCACCGACGACTTTCCGGCCCCAGTCCTTCCGACGATGCCAATCTTCTCCCTTGGTTTCTAGTTCAAGGCAGCGTCAAAAAAGAAATCCTCACGCGAGGGGGCACCACGTACGATCGTCATCGAGATGTTCTTCAACACTGGATCTAGGCCTGGCCGGTACGTCATCGAATACGCGCTGCGTGCAACGTGAGCGCCGTATACCACGGGGGGAACCATGTGACGAACCGGAAGTCCACTTCGCCTGCACTGGGCCATTCAGCGGGGGGCTTACTGTCTGGTAATTCGTGGGGTGCCTCCGAGGGAATCTCTTTGGCATAATGGACAATGCGTTCTACGCTGACAATGTTTTGCTCCATCTCGCTCGCCAGACGCACGAGCCAATTCTTGGTACGAACACAGTCCCGCCTCAGCGAAGCACGACACAGGCTAGCACGACTCACCAAAGAACCTGTCGTGTTCAGCGCATACGACAGCACTATTCCGACGAGGCCAACGTCCACGTTACTTCGCACGACCGCAGTAACGGCCAAGATGGCGGTGAACAAGATGATGATCGAGCCGACACATTCCAAACGAACACAGAGCCAACGGTCCGCAGAAAATTTGGCAACGTAACACATTTGGTTACGGTCGATCCGTCGCGCGTTGTGCGCGGTGAAAATGGCTTGTTGGCCATGGGCCCGGATGGTGGACAGGCCTGCGAGCGACTCGGAAAACCAGGCAAAGATGGGTGACTTGGTGACGGCATCGAGGCGCTGCAGTTCCCGCGAGGTCGCGAGGTAATAACTGAGGAAAACTAGGGATCAGAGACGGACATGTGGCGGAACAAGAAGCCATGGCATCTTACGCAGTCACTCGGAAGTAGAACCATGCCAGGGGAACGACAGCGAGGAGGAAAGGAGGGAAGATGAAACCAATAACTAAAAGAATGAACGTCAAAGATGCACAAGTCTTGCCCAGGTTTTGAATAATCTAGTCCTCATGTCAGCCGGTGCGAGGGCTCATCGGTGAGTGGGCTGCTCACAGTCCCCAGAATCAAGTCGACGACGTAGATGTCACGAGAAAACAAGTTCAAGATTCTGTGGTCCATGTTCAATACAAACCATCAAACTGTCAAACACTGCGCCATGCCTTCCAATAGGTGTGATCTCGAAAAAGCTCAGCGGTGCCTTCATGACCGAGTCGAGCATCTGCTCAAACGTACATGGGTGAGTTCCATCTCCAGCGTTAGTCTCCCAACGCACCGAATCGTGTAGGCGCTTGGAGCTTCGCAGTGCACACACGACAGAAATCAGTAGTCCCGCCGTCGCGGTCAGCACGATGGACGTCAGGTTGAGGATCCCATATCCAAGGAAATAAGGATCCGTCAAACCAGTGTTCCCGCCCGATTCGTGATTCCTCTCACTCCAGAACCGGAGCATCATCGTGGACATGACCGACACTACCTGCGCCAAGACCGTGACGAGCACAAAGAAGAAGAAGCCCGTTTTGGACGCTGCTCGAAGGTAGTGGAGGTAGACCTTTTTCTTCACGTGACCACGCTCGCGGTGCTCCTTGGACAACCCAGAGCTCGCACGTGCACGGATAGACGGGAGGGGGGCAAGGACGGCTCTACCATAGCTTGGGGGTACGTGGGGTTGCTCAACTGGGTCGAGCTCCGCGACCACCGTCGTCGGTGAACTGCCACCACTCCAACTCGAGCGAGTCGGTGTGGTCGTGCCGCTCGATTCAATGGACGAGGCATCGCCCGCAGCGTGGTTTTTACTGAAACGAAACGTCGTCTGAGCCCCCTGAGAAATACTCGAGAGGGTACTGACATCATATTTCTAACTGCACCGTCAGGGGCCGAGGCAAGCTCCGGGAACGATCCGCATTCGAGAATGACTCCGCAACGCATGTATGCGATTTGGTCAAAGTGTCTGAGATACGCAATACTGTTGGTGACGAGGATTCTGGCTTTGGTAGCCAGAAGACCTCGAGGACCGATGACGTTCTCTTGATGGGAAATGAAATGCATCAGATGGAGCAATTCGAGTTGCAGGATGACACACCGAATACGTGGCGGGCGACGTGAGCATCGACGGCAGCTAGCACATCATCAAGAAGGACCCTACGACACGGATCAGCACGCGGGAACCACTCGAATCAACCGACTGACAAATCGGCTCTAGCATAAACAGCACGCGCGAGCGCAATGCGAGCACGCTGTCCACCGCTCAACTAGAAACGCAAATGAGAAAATGCCAAAGTTTTCGACGAGATGAAAACCTACAGTGATGCCTGCAATCGCCTCTCGATTAGATGCGCACGCAGGACTACCGTCCAAGACATACCTTTTTCACCGACTTCAGTCATATCACCCTGAGGAAGGACCGCAAAATCAGGTTTCAGAGCGCAAGCTGAGCGCCAAGGGATGAGGTGTTATTCGTATCAGATGTAAAACGTGTGCACCTTCGACGACAAGGTTGTAAAACGACTCGTCGTATGTATGCGAAAATAGGATGTTATCGCGAACGGTAGAGGACAGAACCCTACCATGATGCATGAACGCAAACGATGTTCCATACACAGTCACACGTACCATGGATTCTGAGCCGCGTACGCCACACTACCGGACAACACTACCTCACCCCTCGCTCTCTGCATCTCGCCAATGATGGCAGAGAGAAGGCTGGTCTGATGATTGCACACGCTATCAACGACGTGTCAAGAGGGGCGATCGAACAACGTGCTCACTTTACCGGCGCCGACTCTTCCTAGGATGCCGACAAGCTCACCTTTGCGGACTGTCAGGCTGATGTCCTGGAGCGTAGGCTGAACGCTTTTTTCGGACCACTTGAAGTCGCCGTCCTTGATGGACAAGACTTCCTCGCCGATACATTTCTCGATCCGTATCACCGCATCTTTCTGGAGCTCTTCTGCACGCAAAAAGTCAGAGATACGCCTGACGGAAACCAAGGCCTCCATGACATTGGATACCAATTGGCTGGACTGGATATGGGACAAGTGAGTGGGAACGTGGGACCAAGGAGATATGAGCACTCACCAATGCAAGGGGGAGCGAGAGCAGCATGAAAAGAGATGTGGCAGGGAAAATTATATCGGCGGTGAGAGGTGTCTCTGAAAACACCGAAGCGGTGGCAAAAGAGGTGAATGCGACGATCACTGTCGCGCAGTCAAAAGGGGGGATATTGAGGGTTGCAATCCTAATACATACACGGAATGCCACCCCAAAAGGTGGTGTTGACCGCAGAGACGACACCGATTTTTCGGAGCATCTTGAGCTCCAAGTTGTTGCGGACGTGAAAAACACGACGGATGAACGCATATTCCCATGCGTAGAGCTTGATGCTGTTCAGGGATCAACTTGTGTTGCAGCCGTGCGCGAGTGAACGTACTCACCTCTTGATGTTGACGAGCAGCTCGCTCATCAGCCTGGTACGCATGTCTCGGTCCATCATTTGCTTCTCCTGTAATCGTTTGAGAAGTCGGGCAATGTACACATTCAAGGGTACAGAAAAGAACATGATGGCTACGCCGACAAACGCAGGCCAACCAAGGAGGTTGTAGAGAGAAACGAACGCGAGGACGATCTGGAAACAAGACACCATGATCAGAAACCAACCTGGGTCCAAGGAAGGAGAGGCATGCCTGATATGGGCCCGAGATGGCCATGACACCGACACCACAAAAATCCTGGAGCCTGGTCACATCGACTGACATCAAGTTGACGATATCGCCAGTGGCGCGACCCCGTTCGTCGCTGGAGAGGACGAGTGATTTTTTATATATAGCTGTGATAAGCCCGGCACGAACACGCATGCCAGTCTTGAGACAAAGCTGGAAGTGCTATTATGAAAAAGAAAGCATGTAGCGGTTGGTTCATGAGCGCACAGAGGCAGAATCTGGTATTACCTGGTGAAGGATGATGGTTTGAGCCATGGAAGCGGCGAACATGAGGACTGCGACGGTGTAGCCCAGTAGGGGAGTGACACCGGCCGCGAGGTGATCTGGGTGGTCACGATTGTATTCGGAAATGTAAGACAAGAGGGTGCGCAAGAGAAAGGGCTGGGAGAAAGCCAAGCTATCCTGGAGTAGCTTGAGCAATGCAGCACCGAGAAAGGGACCGCCATAGGCGACAAAGAGGGCGGTACGTAGGCCAGGGCTGTTGAAGTGAGACGATGGACGGGCAAGGTGCAGATGCACTCACTGATTCTGCATGGCAGAATGGAGATCATGGCCTAGATTGGCGGACTCGTCGCTGGGGACGAGCAGCGGAAGATCGTCTTCAGCGACGACGATGTGGTATCCTTTGCGCAACAGGGGGGTTATCCAAGCAAACGACCATATGCTGAAGACGTTGGCGGTGAGCGTTGGGTGTTCGGCACTCGGGTCCAGGGTGTCGTCGGGGGAGATGCATTCGAGTGCAAACGACAGGAATCCGGCAAAGAGAACTGCCCATTTCAAGGGAACGAGAGAGGAGACAGAGAACGTGTTTAGATAAGAACGGGTCCAGATGGACAATGCGAGTGTATAGCAGGGCCAGAAGAGTAAAAGAAGGGTGGAGGAGGAACGAGTGCGGAGATGGTTTAGACGGGTCAAGCACAGGACGAGTAAAAGAGCGAGAGGCTCGAGTACATGGGGTAATTTGACGGCGGTGGGAATGTAGGCGGGGACAATGAAGGAAAGGAGGGTTGAACTAGTCAACAAGGCAAGCGCAAGGAGGGACTGGGAGCTGCGTCAGCACGGGCAAGAGGAGAAGCAACGGAGACAGACAAGCTTTGCGTAGAGACGCCGACGGCTGCTGCGGGAGACGACACGGGTCTGAGCACGCGAGAGCAGACAGATGCGCACGAGGGCGGCGAGGATGAAGAGGGCAAGGAGCGAAGAGAGCACAGGGCCTTCCTGGACGCAGAGGGGGACGTCAAACGGGCTCTGGGCGGACCACCGCCAGTCGTCGCGGCATGGGACGAGGGCCATGGCGAGCATTTTCGCGTCGCGGCTTTTTCAGCGGCGCGGCGGGCTACGTAACCCAGCTCCATCCACTCCGGAAGCGAAGGCAAGAGAGCAATCTCGTCGGATCGGCTTCTCGGCAGACGCGTCTTCCGCACGTCACGTGCTCCGGATCAGGGCGCCCGCACGGCTTCGGATTCTTCGATTTGGCGCTGGGGCAGCTTACTTCTTGCACATACCCGTCCACCGGTGGCGAACATCAACCATCGCCGCTTTCCTATCATACCAAGAAGACCCCCCGTGTGATGTCATATATCTTATCTCGCGAGAACCACGGGCAGAAGGGAACGCTGACACGCGCCAGTTTGTCTCTTGCCCACACGCCTATCATGCA
Source organism: Boletellus deceptivus (assembly GCA_038090195.1). Classification (NCBI taxonomy): domain Eukaryota; kingdom Fungi; phylum Basidiomycota; class Agaricomycetes; order Boletales; family Boletaceae; genus Boletellus; species Boletellus deceptivus. Next base: position 5,371 of record JBBPMG010000424.1, on the reverse strand, counting down.
TGGGACGATGCTCGGCTCCCTCTTGGGTGCCTCTGCGCACGCTGGTGTCGGACGAGGAACACGCCCCTGCTGACGAGACTAGCCCTACCTCATTCGGAGACTCGTCGGTCGCTGCATGCATCAGCCATCCGATATATGCCCTGACGAGTCCATCGACAACAGTGCTCGACCTCCGAAACGGGCGGGAGCGCAGCTGGCATGGCAGGTGCAAGGGGTAACCGCGGTATCGGCGAAACTGCCATCGCGCCGCACTTGGCAGGCGAGTCCATCACGCCCAATCTGGAGGGAAAAGGAGATCGTTCACACCCGTGGCATCCAGCCTATATCCTCAAGGCCCCCACTTTGGCCGATGACAGCTTGAGAACTCGGGGGCATGTTATCAAAGCAGTCCGGATACGTGACGGCCGCCGCCAGTGCGCGACGGACAAGCTGCCCGCTTGTCTCTGAAACGTCGGTCTAGTTCTTGATCCTTCCCGCTTGCAGCAAAGTATGCTTGGGGGCTTGCCCTCTGTTCCTGACAGCGTGGGGATTGGAGCGGGGGGTGTTCTTGGAGGCGGCGAGGCGAATTGCTGCGTACTACGATCTCCAACTCCGGTCCATCCATACCGCATCATCTCATTCAACTAGGGCCAATCAGGGCCCACTCAGTCGATCAAAAGTTCATGAACGGCTGATAATACCGGAGAAGCAACAAAGTGTGATAGATTGAGCGTCCGTAAAGGCAATCAGGTGCTTTAGTGAAACGGTCCGCAGGAGGGACCTGCCTGCATGTTCTATTATTCACGATTCATGCGCAGAATTGGGTGCCAGACTGGCGATGTATCCATCCGCCCGCGGAGGCGCGTCTGGGACCTGTATACCCCATCTAGTCCAATCGATGCCTTTATCAGCGACACCGGACGAAGCGATGCCACTCTTCAGCATCGTATACAGTAATGGGCCCTCCATTGAACAGAGATGAAACACGAGCGACGAGCTGCGCCGCGTGCCTGTCCATCTGACATGGCAAGATTTAATAACTCGACCCAGGCACTGCATTTTGGAGGCCGACGATCGAAAAGAAACTGGACCGAGCAATGGGTTTGGACAGACCTTTCTCGGACCCGGACTGATACATGCAGGACCAGCACTCGATATGAGTCGGAGGACAGAATCCTGATAGTGGTTGTGAGCTAGCGCTACGTGTGAGATCAGTAGTTGGGCTGCACAAGGTGATGTCATCCGACGGGGGGATAGTTGATGCAAACCTAGTACAAAACTGATCGTGGGGAGGCACTACTGTATTCTTGGGACGAGGTATCCAACAGCTTCTGAAAGTGCTGCTCATTCAATAGTACGGATTTCTTGAGTGTTTTCGCCTTGCGGAGAGATGAGTGGAACATATTGTTACCCGTGACATGATTGAACGAGCGCGCCGGGACAAGGATGGCGTGGACACCCACGTAGTCAGCCATACGGGGTTTGTGGTAGCCCGCGGACCGTCCACTCGAGGAGTTGTTCAGAAACCTCACAGACGTGGTCGCGACCGGGGTCACCAGAAGCGCGCACATCTAATCACATTGCATACCCCATAGCGTGTAATCAACAGATTGTTTGCAAGGGATGATACAAGCTGAATTAGAAAACCCAGCCCCCTCTGATATTTCGTGTGAAAGGGGCACCATCTAAGTCCAGTTGGACATTGGTTACAATCCCTTCAGCTAGCTATGCCTTTTCCCTTCTGCTGACAGTACTGAAGTACTGACCCACAGTCGGTTTCAAAGCGTCAGTCCTAAGCATGCCCACACAGTTGAGTTGCACTGGCCCTAACTGAGGTATTGGCGTAAATAAGTGGGATTTGTAGCAAGTCGGAGAAACTCAATTGGGGAAGGCCGACATGTCGGAGAGTCCGGAAGTACTACAGGACACGTCATAGACCTGCAGCTCAGAAAATTCTCACCATGCAACGCGACAGGTTGACATCTCCAACCTGAACAAGGCTGAATTCCGAACTTCAGTCATACGGCGACCGTTGTCAGGTGTGGCTTGAAACAGTCCTGTCAGCTCTAGAGCCAAAGTGACGCTGTTAGTCACCGTTGCAAAACGACCAATAGGTGCTGCCACTCGACGTCTCATGCAGCAGATGGTTCCTGATCTCGCTGAGTGCCAGCCAACGGGTTGGCAGGGCGGCCCAGGCACTGTTCAAACGTTGGTGGTCCCGGGAGTTCAATATCACGTAGTCGTTCACTCACAGTCGCACACAGCTTGAATGCGACCACTGCACGATTGCATTCCGGATGTCACTGATGTACCAATGGCAGCCTGGGATCCTTCTATGCAGCGAGGCGGATCTGTTCTGACAGGCTTCATTCCCCATTTCAGAACCAAATTCCGGTTGACCTATGCCCTCGACACAATTCATGGTGACATGGCGACAGACGTTTATTTGGGACCTTTCCATGACATTTCCTCGTCTGGTTACCATTGCTTCGTATATAAGCCGCACGATCATGAGCGTATCGCAACTGCCCTAGAGGTTCGCTTTCATATTCTTTTGCTCCACGGATTCCATCCCGTCGCACTGGTTGACGACTGGAAATCCCTGAAGTATTTCTAAAAAAAATGCGTCCACGTCTATCCACCCTCCGATCTTTTTTTTCTGTTGCCTTAGCTGGCTTCGCGCATGCGCACGTCGGTCCATTCCATAAAGCGATGTATTGCGTCAATGTGATTTTCCATCCTTGTCGCTGTCATTCCACAATTTACACACTGACGCTTTGGCAGGGAACGGTTCCAGGAGTGGTGGACCTCAATAACAATGCTCCTGTCACTCCCCTTTTCCAACTCACCTACAACGAGTACTGGTCCCACGCCATAAACAACGTAACCTTTGGATCTCTTCAGATAGATCGCTTTACTCACCGTGATTTCGCAGTGCGACAAGTTCCCGCCCGACCCTGGCGTTTTCTTAGAACTGTACGCTCATCTATTTTCTTGCATCACTTGAATGCGGCTCCTCGCGAACCTGATTTCTTTCTCGCCATCATGATTCTTAAAGTCCTGCTGGAGGAAACTTCACTTTGGAGCTGGCGGGCAACAGGGCTCAGACCTCACTCAACCATGGCGCCGTCTTGAGCGCGTGGGGGGACGGACTGGATCATCCCGACGACTATAACAATCCAGACTGCATCACGCAGCCAAACTGTGAGCGCGCGTCCGCTTGCGTCGGCGTGGATATCTGAGGGACCCCTATCACCAGTGCATGCTCAGAATCAAAGCATGGCTGCGGGTACTGCCGTGGCCATAGCATACAAGGTCCATTCTCGCATCTTTGTGGTCCCTTTATTCTCATGACGATCACACACAGTCAAACATTCACGAAGTCACACCCGAGGACCTCGTTGTTTTCACCGTGCGATACAAGTGAGTTTTCCTGATCTTCGTCGTCCGTCTCTCCCCCGTTTGGTGTGTTGATCACCGTTGTGCAGTACCCCGTGGAAGCGTGTGACTTCGTACGATGTTCCCTCTGGTATGCCTCCCTGTCCCCAAGGTGGATGTATCTGTGTTGTACGAACTTGGTCTCTTTTCGTTGTGGATGCTGATCAGTGACTCTACTTTGGCATCCGACAGTTCGGCTGGGTAAGTGGATGGTCCCGATGCCCATCTTTCATGCCCGCTCATCCACTCGGGGTTGTACCCCCAGGTTCCTAATCACTGCGGAGAGCCAAACATATACTTGTTTCCTCTCAATTGCAATGTCACGCCTGATTCGACGCCACCCAAGACGATCGGCGCTCCAAAACCGCCTGTATGGTGCAAAGACGACCCAGGACAGTGCGTAAAGGGACCGAAGCAGGTGCTCATCTGGAATCAGAAGGAAAGGAACAACATCGAGGTCCCAGGAACCGATTGGGACGGGCTACCCAACAGCCCGGGGTACAACAGCAGGTGTGGATTCAAAGATGGTGCGTGCACCGCCCCGTCCGCGTCCCATGTTCGTACCGCGATAACGGGTGCAACCAGGCGCTCAGAACGACATCTTCGTGAACGGTTCTGACACCGCGTGGAACACGTCGACGTTGCCTGCGTCGGGCACGTCGGGGTTGCCTCTGTCGAGAACGTCGGGGTTGCCTGCGTCGAGCACATTGGGGTTGCCTGTGTCGAGAACGTCGGCGTTGCCTGCGTCGAGCACGTGGGCCGCGCGAGCGTCCGCGAGTGCGCACTCGAAGCGCATGACGCACCGGAAAAGGACATGGCATCCTTTGGAGCGCGGCGCTTCACCGTGATGGTGACCGTCCGTCTCGTTGATTTTGTCGGACGCAGCCCGCGGCAGGTCCCGCGTGAGTTTTTTTTAAATTTTTTTCCCGTCTTGTCGTCTCACCGAAGAAAAAAAAGAGCGTCATTTGGGGAACAGTTTTCTTTCTTTCTCCCTCTCACCCTCTCTCTCTTTTTGGATAACGTTCCCTGCCTCTCTGTGTTTTGGCGTTTGTTTACCGACATGATGGATCTGCACCCGTGGTGCTGCACATGTATTCTTTCGAGAATGATCACTTGTTGCGCGAGTGAATAGATGACGACTGACCGCTAAGGCGCAACAGCCGCCCCGTGATTCCGTTGCCGCCGCCATCGTGACCACGCGGAAGCGTTGCGCACACGGACCCCAACTGTCCCCCCCCCCCGACACGCGGGCGGGGGTCGCCAACAGGTGAGTCTGGCCGTACGTGTCCTCCGAACCGGTGTGTCCCCCCCATTCTTCCGTGAAGGGGGGGGGGGGAAGGGGAGGAAGGGCAGTCTCCTTGCCGACTCGCACGATCATGACAGATGCCCGGCACCCCGGCACAAAACCTACCGCCGGCCCGATCGTGGTCCTCGGGCCGGTGTTTAACGTTGATGCGGGCGGAGGGGTCATCCGGCTGGTCTGTGTGTTGGCACTGGACTTGGCAGTTCCAATGGACAACATCAGCAGATTAAGTGGGCCATTTGACACCAGAATGGTGCCCCATTTAGTTAGTCTAAAATTTAAGTGACAAACCTTGTGTGAACTTGCTTGAATGGACAAAATGGGTCATAGTATGATGGCACAGATTATCTACCTATGGTAGATGGAATTGATAATTAAAAAACAACTACAGTGAGCTCAAAAACCCTTTCTATGTTGACAGTAAATGTAGTAAATGAAATGTACTACTATATCACATGGGAATCTCACTTAGCATTGGTAGAGTCATAGATAGTACATACTCTTGGCTATCAAAATGCTCCCTAGGTCATGTGATTCCAATCACAGGGTGTGAAGATATGACCATTTTGAAACAGCAATGTCATGAAAAGGGTTTTTGAGCTTTTGAATTAACAAGGTATTTAGTACTTGGTATAGCCCCTTTTGGCTCTA
>JBBPMG010000423.1:0-21538 GCA_038090195.1 Boletellus deceptivus | reverse complement strand
GCTTCTGAATGCAGGGTTTTCAAAATACTCTTTGAACTGCTCCAGATCTCTCTCGAGGCCAACATTGGGCAGGTCGGGCATCATGTGTGCGACAACCTTAAAGCCGGCGTCTTTTGCGAGGTGAAAAGACTCGGTGACAGCGCGAACCGTGTGTCCGCGGTTCGTGTCCCTCGCGACGTCCTCGTACACGGACTGCACTCCAATCTCTAGACGCGTGCATCCATAACGAAGCATTTGGCTGCGCTCGGAAAAGCTCAGAGGACGTCATTGATCGGGGGTCAATGGTCAGGCTTGCCTGAGATGAGGCCGAAGGCAGTAATCCGGTCGGGTTTCAATGGTGATGCCGATCGCCTTTGATTTGCTCTGCTCCGAGTAGCGGACTGCCTCGTCGACGTCCAGACCGGTAAACCCTGACAGGGCGTTGTGCAACTGTGCGATAAACTTGGTGCGATAGTCCTCTGGCATGCTCATGAACGTGCCACCCATGATGATGAATTCGACCTGGAAACTGTGTCTCGGATGTGGACCCACTAACGAAGAAGATGATCACCTTGTCGACACTGTGACCGAGGGCTTTCAACTGCTCGATCCGGTTGCGTGTTTGTTCGTACGGGTCGTAACGGGCCCGGATGGCACGCATGCTCGTCGGCTCGTAGCCGGTGTAGCTCTGCGTGCTGTAGTCGAAATCGGAGTCGGGCCCGCCTGGGCAATATCTGTAAAGAGCATCGAGCATGACCAGCCTTCGACATCGAACACACTCACACACAGATGTTCCCCGTCATGGCAATGTGTGGACACCGATGTGGTTTGCACATGACTGCGACCACTGCGATCTTTGCAACAAAGGGGATCAGCAACGCGTGTCGCACGGACGGGCGTCGTGGAACAAGCGCACCCCGCTTGCCGTCCGTATTGGTCTTGCACGGAGTTTGGGCAGGAGTGCTTTCTTGTAGTCGTCCGGGATCGCGCTGATGATGTCGACGAGTCTGGGCACGCCTCCGAAGCCAAACTTTTTCGACATCTTGGCGCGAAGCTCGTTGAGCGAGACGGTCTCATTGGCGTCGTGCGACCTGATCAGCTCTGCAGCGATCGCCGAGGTGACACGGAGCAGAATTTCGGCCTGGGAGGGGTCTCCGAGGGGGGTGAACAGAGCCCATGGGGGGACGCGAGCAAGAACTTACCGCCAGGGTTGGTCCCGACGACCATCCTTTGAGTTGGGTTGAGATTCAAGCGCGTCACTCCACCGTCACATGCTCAGTCTTGCACCAACACTTTGGAGACGTGTGCACCATGCAGCCTCGACCATCCCGGCCAAGGGAGACAAGGGTGCGTCCGGCAGACACGGGCTCTGCACGCTTTCCTTGACGTCCATGCTAGTCGTAGTGGCAATGTCTGGAGGCGTCGACTCCTCCGTGACTGCAGCGCTCTTGGCCAACACCTCCGTCGTATGTTTCTTTATCTTGCTCGCGCCGCCGCTTCATTTTGTCACTCAGGGATACGACCTTTCTGCAGTCTTCATGCGGAATTGGGACACGCGCGACGAGTCTGGGTCAAACGACGGATGCGAGTGGAAAAAGGATTGGGAGGACGTGCAGCGCGTCTGCCGGATGCTCGACATACCCGTCAAGATGGTGCGTTGGTGCTCTCCCCAACGTTGAGACTGGCCTCACTGGGCAAAGATCGACCTCAGTCGGGAATATTGGCTCCGGGTGTTCGAGCCGTCCCTGCGCGATTGGGCCGCAGGCCTTTCACCGAACCCCGATGTCTGGTGCAACAAGTAAGAGTGGTTTGTCCCGTGTGATCTTTCTTCTTGATTGACGCAGGGAAGTTAAATTTGGTGCCCTCTTGGAAAGTCTTGCAAAGGAGTCTGCCTTGTCAAACGCATGGCTCGCAACCGGTAGTTCCCCTCCGCCACACTACCCGACATCTCTAACCGTGCTACGGTAGGCCACTATGCTCAGAAGACCTGGGGCACGTGCGACCACCTCACTCGCCCCATGCTCAGGAAACCCTTGGACGAGTCCAAGGACCAAACCTACTACTTGTCCTCCATCTCCGAAAATAGCCTCTCGCGTGCCTTGTTCCCTCTTTCCCAGTTGACAAAGTCTCGCGTGCGGAGCCTCGCTACTCAGTGGCAGCTACCGACGGCAAGCAGAGACGAGAGTATGGGTCTCTGCTTTGTTGGGGAACGAAAAAGGTTTAGCGAGTTCATATGTAAGCCTTGTCCGTGCCTTGTACATTCTCATGACTTTGGTCTTCAGCGCAGTACATTGTACCTGACCCCGGCCCAATCGTGGACATGACTACCGGGAGGCAAGCAGGCGTTCACCAGGGACTTTGGAGTTATACGATCGGTCAAGGCGCCAAGATTGGTGGCATGCCGCAAAGAATGTTTGTGGCTGGAAAAGATCCAAAGGCGAACACAATCTTTGTCGTGCCTGGGGCGTGAGTCCCGCCCGCTCGTTTCCCTGCCTCTCGGCTTAATGCCCAGCAGGGATCATCCGGCACTGTATGCGGAGAGCATCCGCGTCCGTGGCTTTCGCTGGATATGGGCGGATGATGAGCCTAGGGAGGTATCACAGCCTTCTGGCCTGGAGGCGAGCGTCAAGTATCGACATTGCATGACCGACGTGCCATGTACTGTTCATAAGTGGGTAATGTACCTCTCCCTATCCGATCATGGTCGTTGATTTCCTGCAGGGATAGCCGAGGGTTGCACATTGTGTTCCGTACGCCACAGAAAGGGATCGCTCCGGGTCAGATTGCAACGATTTATTCCCGAGATCGGTGCTTAGGGTGTGGTGTCATTGACGAGGGCGTTCGGACTTGATTAGTGCCCGTCTGACTACTGAATCAATACCGAGTCTTTCTTGCTGCGCCATCATGAGGGCGGTCGTACAACGGGTCGCGTCTGCGTCCGTCACGGGTAAGCAGTCCGGGTCCGGGCAGAGACCACGCTTGACGTGCTGCAGTCGACGGCAGAGTGATCTCGAGCATATCCAGAGGGCTCATGGTCCTGGTCGGCATCGGAACTGGTACGCGTACAACCCTATGCTTTCGCTCGACACAGCTTCCCTCTTCGCAAGACAGACGACACCCCCGCCGATGTCGACATCCTCTCCAACAAGATGTACGATCCAGAGATCGATGCCATCCCCAAGCTGATGTCTTTTCTCTGCATCCCTGCGACAGACTCTCCTTGCGCGCGTTCTCGGACGCGGGCGGTGCGATGTGGAAGACCAGCGTGAGAGACATCGCGGGCGACGTGCTCTGCGTGTCGCAGTTCACGCTCCTGGCGAACACGACCAAGGGGAACAAGCCGGATTTCCACAGGGCGATGGTGCGTTTTTTTTCTCCTGTTCCATCCGTGCTTTGTCTCACTGACCTCGTGTCCGGGTAGTCTGCAGAACCATCGCGTCAGCTTTACGGCGTGTTTCTGGACAAGATGAAGCAGCTGTACGCCGCAGATCGCATCAAAGGTGAGGCACTTGGCGATCGCACGCGCTGTCGACAAACTCAAAAGGATGCAGACGGTCAGTTTGGTGCCATGATGGACGTGAGCCTGACAAACGAGGTATGGTTGTGGTGGACGCGCGAATCACACTCCAGCCGACCTTGTGGCACAGGGCCCAGTCACCTTCACCCTCGATACCAGAAAGTCCGAATACGTCACGCCTCCCGATGGCGGCAGGGACAAGAACGAAAAGAAGGCGGTGGAGAACTCGCCTAGATTTGCAGAACCAGCGCAGTCCATCGCCCCTTAGGCAGCAGCGGTGTATTGACCTGTTGCCCCAGATGAATGAAGAGTGCATTGTTTCCGTGCCGTACCCTGACCGCGTGCGCCATGTACTGTACATCGCACGTCGAGTCGCGTAGGGTACACGCCAGCTGATGCTCGTTGGGAATGGGGGGGACGCCATGCTACAGCATTCCACCAACGAGACCGACGATCGCCTTCGTTCTCCACCGGACTTTTCTGTCTACGCCTTTCCAGGGTACCGCCCACCGTCGCAGATTACGTACTTCCTCGCGTAGAGACTCTTGCAAGGTCTGTGAAGACGTGAGCATCACAAAAGAAAGTTCGGTGTCGAGATTTGCAGAGCGCGAGTTCAGATTCGACGAGCCAAACATTGTCAGCGCGGGGGGGCGATCCCTGGAAGGGGATAACCAGATGCCTGCATGGTGAATACAATCGCAGGGAGTGGAGGACACGTGATCTACCTTTGGCGTGGTAGGTCCAATCTGGCCGTCCCCATTCTGAGAGCGCGATGGGATTGGCACACTGGTCGGGCAATCGGCGAGCTGCACCCACAGCGCGCACAAACTGCTGCTCCAGCAGAGTGTATCCTTCGGGTATGAGGCCGGACAGTCCGCGGGAGCCGTAGAAGCCGTTTGCCTGTGATGCATGAGAAAGACATGCAACACGGGTGGGCAAATGCAAGCACCTTGGGGCTCGCGGCGATGACGTCGCATGCAGCGGGAGACTTGAGGATCATCTCTTGATAGGGTTTGTAGAGGCCAAAATAGCCACTAGTCCAAGTTAGGACCGGGGGCGGCGCGCCGGTAGAGTGTCGAGATGCGAGGTGACTGAAGAGGATGGAGAGGGTGCGCTCTTCTTCACGGATGTTGAACTGACCGCCCTGTATGACGGGAAACAGGACCGTGTCGTCGGTGAGGTGCGAGGAAGTGAGACGGGCAGCTTGAAACTGGGTCAGTGCATCGTGGACCTTGGCGTGGATCTTCCAGGGCTGGCTGGACGGGTCGGACCATTGTATTACGGGGGTGTCTATGCCAGGTGAGCACGAGACACTGTAGGAGAAGGAGGACATTAGCTGCAGGAAGGAAGCACAATAGTCGGCGAGGACAGGCTCTGCCTTGAAGTGGAAGTAGCGGTCCTGGCGGTTCGTAAAGTAGGATTTGTTGAGGTTGGCGCTGGGGGGGGTGAGCTGGGACGCGTGCAAGGAAGGAAACACGGACCCGGAGATGATGACGTCGTCGTCGGCGCCGTATATCTTTGGGTGCCAGGTGCCCCAGCCTTCGTTGAAACGGGGCGGAACGACGGCGGACATGGACCCGCTGAGATTCGGGCTGCGAAAGAGGGAGACGCAGACCCTGGGGCCATGGGCGCGCAGGAGGGGGAGGAGGGCGAGGACGGGGGAGTCGGGGCCGGGGCGGGTGGACCGGTTGTAGTCGAGGGCGAGGTGGAGGCGGAGACGGCCGTTCTGGCGGAGGGCGGTGTCGAGGGACGCTAGCTGGGGCGGGTGAGCGGGCGGCGGGGGCGAGGGGGGGCACGGACCAGGGCGTGCTCGGAGGGGCCGATGTAGAGGGAGGAGAGGAAGATGCGTCGTCGGGCGCGACGGAGCGTGTCCTGGGGGCGGTCAGCGCGGGCGGGGGGGCGGACGGGGCGCGCACGAGGAGGAGGGCGTGGAAGGCGGGCGGGCTGTCCACCAGGCGGACGCTGCCCGCGCGGACGGCGAGCGCGGGCTGGGTGGCGGCGAGCAAGCTGGCGAGGGCCATGGGCGTATTTATGCCGGCTGCACGGCTGGGCAGGTCTCCCATGGCCACCACATTCAACGCCTCGCGCTTCCTCCCCAAGCTTGCTCCCTGGTCCCCCCGCATCCACGACAGCCCTGCGCTATCGCTCCCCGGCCCCTGGGGCTTCCTCACATCCGGCTACATCGTCGGCCTCCTCGTCATGGTATGTCCCCCTCTCGCCCCCGTGTCCGTCTCATCTCCCCCCAGGCCGTCCTCATGCACCGCATACAACACATCGTCGTGCCCCCCCGTCTCAGGCCGTCGCGCTTCCCCGCGCCGCTATCGACCCACAGATCCTTCCTCTACGCCCTCCCGCGTGCGATATTCCCGCTCAATCTCTCCTCCTCCCTCGTCCGCCTCTTCCTCCGCCTCCCCTCCCTCTTCTTCCTGTCAAAGTCCCTCCTGCTCTGGCTCGTTATCCTCGCCCAGACCGCACGCCGCGACGTGCCCCCTCTCCGTGCCCTCGCGCCCTCGCTCGCCCAGCGCGACACCCCTGCCCTCTGCTGGTTCACGTTTTGTTCCGTGTGCGGTGCCCTCTGTGTCGAGGCTCTCACCCGCGCCTTGGAGGGCACCAGCAGCAACGCCTCCCCGTTTAATCTCGTATGTCATCCTGCCGCATGCCACCACCTCGGCTACTCATCGAATCATCGCAACCCCCCTAGTTCGGCTATGCGTTTCTATTGCACATATACTCAGCCCCGATCACTCACGGCACCAAACTCCACGGTCTCCCCTCTCGCCCGGACAAGCACGTCGTCTTCACCATCATTCTCCCGCTCTTGCAAGTCCGTCCCAGCTCCCTCTCCTTCCCCCGAGACGCTCAAACCTCCACCCTAGCTCGCCATCCTACACTGTCTGGGAATAAAGCAGACATGGTCAAATCATCGCCTCATCCCTTCCGCATTCGTGTCCATCGCCGCCCTCGTCCACTTTCACTGGGTGCTTTGGTTCTCCGACTCCACCTATCCGCTTCTCAACTACATGCCTTGTCTCTTCGAATCCGTCCTCCTTTCTGTCACCTTTCTTGCCATTTTTCTTAATCTCTTTACACAGATCGTCGCCGAAGGTTCCGTCTCTCGTCCCCTGTTTGGCCACCGTGCCGCTCTGCTGCCAAGACTCGACGAAGACTTTTCGATCGCTCTCCTCCGCGTCGGCGCGGCAAGTCTCGAGACGTCCAGCGTCGCCGGCCTGGGCAACGAGGTTGGTGGGATTGCCCTCACGCCGGCCCCTTGCGATCAGGCAGAGGTCGGAACGGTGGAACTGAGTCGTTTTGGCGTCTCCTCCGTCTCGCGCACGCTCGAAGGGCACGGCACGAACCGCCGACGGAAGAGGGGATTCACAAATGAAATCAAGAACATCAAGGTCACCGCAAACGACGGCGATCTCTGGTTAGACCTCGCCTGGTATCGTGAATTCGTCAAGTTTAGCATCGGGGTGGCCCGCTTTCTCAGACGACTGTACACGCTCCTGCGGGGTTTCTTGACCAGCTCGCGCATGCCGTCTTCCCTGGATGCGGGGGACATGGCGCCGGACGACGGTTCGCAGGGCGGGCGTGTGGACGGTCAAGACGTGTACGATAGGTTCGTGCGCGGCGAACAAGTCAGCGACGACGAGTACGACGAATACGAACCGGCGTCACGGTCACGTTCGAACTCTGTCGAGTCAGTCTCGTCCGTTTTCGACGATGCAGAAAGCACATTGTATGATGATCAAGCAGAAACCGTTGGGCTATATGCAGATCTCTCGTCCGCGTCGACGTCGGCGCCGCATCTGTTGGCCCACCTGGCTGATCACTCGTCGGCCCCCCTGACGCGGCGACGCTTCAGCCAGCTGATGACGAGTCCGTCCAGCCCGCCGTGTCGGGACACGCGGGACGAGTGGACGGACGTGATGCGGGCGCGGAGACCGAGCAGAGATGTCTCGCGACCAGAGGAGATGGACGAGGCGAGAAGGAATTGTGTCGTCTGCACGGTGGTGCCCCGACAGATAATCTGCTGGCCGTGTCGGTGAGCACCCCCGGGGACTGCGCGGTCGAAGCTTGATTGACGGCCGCAGATGTCTCGCACTATGCGACGACTGTCGGGCGAACCTGGCGTCGCGCGTGTCGGTGTCCAAGCACACGTGTCCGTGCTGTCGAACGAGGTGAGGCGACTGGTGTGTTGTCGACGTGGTGTCTGACCGCCGCCCGAGCCAGCGTGGACGGGTACTCGAAGATATTCATCCCATGATGATACGTAGCTAAGTTTAGCACATGTCGCCAAAAATAGCAAGGGGATCTATTTTCAGTCAGCGGGCAGCCCGGCCCGCGCGCGCCATCGCGACCGGCGATGAGGCCAAGGCGCATTCTTTGCCCCGTGCGTGATCGGGGGGACGCTGCGAACGCGCGAGGCCGGGCGCGACCTGCTGCCGCTGCTGTGCGTCTCCCCTGTCGATCCGCCCACACGAGCCACGCGCGGCGCGATGGGAAGGATCAGCGTCTGGGCGTTGGCTGCGGCGCAAGGCGTGCACAGGCCATATGTGTCGCGCACGCCCGGCTGCGCACGTCCACGGCCGGTATGACCGTGCGAGCGCTGTCCAGTCCTCCAGACGCGAAAGCTGGGGAAACAGGCCATGTCGCACGGCCGAGTGTCCGACCACGTACGAGGCCAGCGTGTCCCACGTGCGCTGATGGGCGGGGTGCTCTACCGGCAACTCACCCGCCATAAAGCCGGGGGGAGCGCGCATCCGATCCAACCGCGCACCCAAGCCCGACTTGGCCGGCACATGGACAGCGTCCGGCTTGTAAAGGACAAGGTGCAATCACGCGACCCGAAACAGCGGCGTGCCCGGCCAGCTGAGACACGCACACAAGTTACGCAACCGGGAGAGCATGTTGTTCGGCTTGTCATATTAGTGTACGAGATTGTATCAGATGCCAACGAATGTGTGGTACGTGTCATAAAATATAGAGACACCACGCGTGTTTGAGATCGAGCAGACAAAAATAACAAAACAGGGTTATGCGACAACTTGGGTCATGGGATAATAAGTATGATGCGAAGAACGATGGTGTGGCTTGTGTGACGGCACAGAAGCTTGTCGATGCGAACGAGCATGCGGAACAGGAAGAGGGAACGCCCGGATGATGTCCATCGTGGACTCGATAGGGCGGGCACGGTCTGGCGGGACTTGCACCACCCGGGCGGTGGCGTCGTCCATCTTCTCGTGAGACGCCTTCGGATCGATACCATAACCGGGATCGACAAGGGTTTCTGGCGTGCGCGGCGCAGGCGAGCTTCCAGATGAAGACGATTTCGGACTCGAAGGGTCCAAGTCTGGGCAGGCGGCGTGGGTAGCGGGGCGATAATGGGTGCTCGTGCGGGGATCGACCTGGCGACGATGCATGTGAGAGGGCAACGCGACCGCCGACAGCGCATCATGGTGGCTGAGAATGTCGTCTTCGGTCACGGAGAGCTCAAACTCGAGCACGTCCAGGAACTCGCGCTCGATGCGGCCGACGTCACGCTTCCCAAACACACCCGTGCAGAGCGCCCAGTGGACGTTCTTGAGTGTGGAGTCGTTGAGATACTGGACACGACACACGAGTGAGAACAAGGGACACGGGAAGCGAAAAAGGCAATGTACCTTGCTTGCGACCATGACAGCGCCCAGGAACACACGCTCGCACGCCCACTCCTCGAGGGCGATTTGGAGATGAGGCTTGGCTCTGTTGATGTACACGAGCGAAACGAGGATGGTTGGGACGGTGACCTCTGCGCGGACGAGGACGTCGTGGACAAAGGTGACGAAGGAGGCATGTTCAGCGCGGCGCGACTGGCTGCGGCCGCGGCGGGAGGAGGATGGACGGCCCATGGCATAATCGACCGTGTCCACGACCGCGTCGACGACATAGTCTGAAAAGGGGGTCAGCACGGGCGTGCGGGGGGCCGGGCGAGGCACATACCGAGGACCTGTCTGGAGAGCCTGATGTCGAGCAGCTCGAGCAGGGCGGGGGAGTGGAGGGCGGGGTCGACGAGGCTGGCGTGGTGCACGGGGGAGCGGGCCATTGTGGTGGAGAGTGGCCATGGGTGGGACGGCGAGGGAGTGTTATAAAGGGGGGCACGGCGAGTCAAAGGGCCGAATCGGAAGATGACGAAAGAGGCAGGAGGTGGGATTAGCAACAATCGACTCATCTCCCTCGAACCAGCTTAGCTCATCGCTATCACCATCCATGGCCATATTCGGCATGCTCGGCACGCTCGGCACGGCATGTGCGGCACAATCCCGTCGGCAGGCCCGGCAGCGCGTGACGCACCAGCTTGCTCGCAGCCCGTCGTGACCAAATCGGGCGCGCATCGACGCGCGCGGTGTGACTCCGCCACAGTCATCCTGACTAAGCGACCGATGACACCGAGTCGTTGTGCCAGCCGAGGGTATCTCTGCTAATAACAAGCCCATGACCAATCTGTTTTATTAAGCCCCCCCCGCGCCTGTGCCTGATGCACCCGCCCTGCTCGCCCTGTTTTTGCTCCCTTTTGGCCGCCCCCTTGGCCGCTTGGCCGTGCCCGAGCCTGCGTCCTGACTCACGTCGCTCGCACTCCGTTTCTCGCCGTTCACGCGGCGATCGCGCAGATACCTGTCGGGCCAGGTTGCCGGCAGCTCGGTCAGTACACGTTCCACCGAAAACCCGGCCTGGGGACATGTCGGGCCGGGCACAAGGACATCCCCCGTGGGAAACGCGTCGACTCACTGGGACGTCTTCTCATCCAGCGTGGCCTGCAGTGGCGGCAGCGGCGGCTGTCCGAGCTCTTGACGCAGCCGGTCCACTTCCGTCTTGGCTGCCGCATACTCTCCGTCTTGCAGAGCAGCAATCTGCTGGCGCAGCTCCACACATCTTCGAACTGGCTTTAGTACCCGCTCTCAGTGACCGTGTAGGGACCGCAACCGTACTCTCGCGATATAGTTGCCTCGAGCAGGTCCGCCTGGACAATCGTCAGACTCGTTTCATCGGGCGCGTCACATCAGGCATCCACCTTGTCGCGATCCGAATTTATCTGTTAGCCGACAGAGACGTATCAATCAATAACGGCGCACGCTTGTTGAAGCGAGCGAATCCATACCTCTGCCAGAGCATTGAGTAATCGCGTTCGTTCGCTGTCAAGTCTGCGTCGTAAGAATGGATCAGAACGTTGCATTAAAACTCAGAACGCCGCCGTCAGAACAATGCGGACGACGAATCCAGGGCGACTTATCGGTCGCGACGCTCCACAACGAGCGTGCCCCGGCGCCTAGAGTGCTCGAATCGGAGACGCACTTGTTCTTCTGTTCTCTGAGATCCTGGATCGCCTTGTCCTTTTGTTCCAGACTCGCATGCGCAGATACGATGTGCGCCGTGTGGAGTTGCAGCGTCAGCGAGTGCTTCCTGAGAGCGTGCAACCGAACCAGTCAGACTGGCCACGACGGATCGATTGGGGCAGGACCCGTGTGGGGAGGTGTCAACGTACTTGAGCTCGGCCGTCTTCGCGAGCTGGACGAGCTCGTGTGCCCAATCGCCCGTCGCCACCAGCGGCGCCGGCTTCTGGTGGGACGGCGTCGTCGTCGAGGCCTGTGGAGCAGTCGTGCTCGGCCCTGCAGAGAGGGACCCCATCAGCGGGGTATGACCATAGTCGGGGGGCGCAGGTCCAGTCGCAGAAAACTGCTGATACATTGATGCACAGAAGAAGGCTGGAAAATACGCGGGGAGGGAACAAGCTTCCAGGGGTCCCTGCCCTCAAGCGCAGGCGACACCCGCAGGACTCCGTGCACTCCAAACGGTGTTTGTCTCTGTTAGGATCCGGGGACGTCGAGCACGTCCACCATGAGCGTCCTGCGGCCGTTCGTGGCGACAGACATGTTCAAGTTCAACAACATGTACGTCCGCACCCTGCCCCTTCCCAGATCTCGCTAAGCCCCCACGCAGCAACTTGGACGTCTGGACCGAGACCGTATGCGATCATGACGTACACCCCTACCTATACTGACAGACCACCCGCAGTATGGTGTCAGCTTTTATTTGTCCTATCTCTCGCGATGGCCTGATCTGTGCTGTGTCCAAGAGGCACCCAGCGGGCGCATGATGGGCTACAGTACGATCCCTGTCTCCGCATCGCATCGATCTTACACACACCCCATTTTCGTACAGTACTCGGAAAGGCCGAAGGCTCCTCGGCCGAGTGGCATGGCCACATCACCGCTCTGACCGTCGCCCCCGAGTACCGTCGCCTCTCGCTCGCGCGCAGTATGGTCAATCGTCTAGAACTCGTCTCCGACGACCATTACAAGGGATTCTTTGTCGATCTATACGTGCGCTGTAACAACGCACTCGCAATAAACATGTACGAAGGGTTCGGGTATAGCGTGTATCGCAGAGTAAGAGAATATTACGGCACCCTGGGTGTCGGTAAAGGCGGAAAGGACGAGGAGGACGCGTTCGGTAAGCAGTCGCTCACGGCTCCACTCCGCGGCAGCCACTCAACCTTTGCAGACATGCGGAAGCCGCTTTCACGAGACTCGTTGAGACGATCGGTCCGAAGCAATGGTCGCGAGGTGATCGTGAATGCAAACACCGTGTCTTGACCGTCGGTCGCCAATGTGCACACGTTCCCGCCCCAATTTTCATCACACGTTGCTTTGTTTGATCACGATGCATTCCGACACCTATATACACAACGGAGGTGGATCATCGGGGCCAAGCGCAGCGAGCTCCTCTTCGTAAAATTTCGTCAGGGCGACTTTGCTAGAGCAAAATTCGTAGAGCCTGGTTCGAATTTCATCGGCGGCAGCCGCAGGTTTGTCTCTGCCCTTCATCGCCGCGCCCACGCGACCAGCACCCATGAGGCGGTTCGTGAGGAAGAGGAACCCCTGTGAGCCTCCCAACACCTGCACGAACGCAACTCCTGACCGATGAACGAACTGGGAGTATTCAAACGGAACTCGCCGGTACGAGTAGACCACGTCCACGTCCTTGGGGTACATATTCATCGCCTCGATATCGATGATGAACCCAAAGCGCTTCAAAAGTGCATACTCAAAGTAGTGCGTCGACTGCGAGCATTCCGGGACCCTCTTGTCCAAGTCGGGGATGACCGGCGGGGGGACGGCCAGGCGCAGTGGGAAGCAGGACTGAAACGCGTTGCGATCCCGGACGTCGCTGATTTCGGTCACATACGCTTCCACGAGCTTGAGCCCATATCTCTCGATTGCCCTGCTCCATTGACGAAGCGTGTCCTCGATGCAGCGAGCTGTGGAGCCAATCCATTGAAGCTCGAAATGGAAGACTGTCCCTGGATTCTGTATTATGTCATGGTGCAAGATAACGGACTCTGCCTGGCCACTTTTCTGTACCGTGTCAGAACCAACCACAAACGCACGAACGGGACGAGACCTACTTTTCCGGGGTCGACGTCAATGATCATGCTCTGCGTAAGGATCATACGTTTCCTCGTCCGCTTCGGACTGAATCCGCTCGCTTTCCCTTGACTAGATGGGTAGTGATGTCGTCCGATCAGGTTGTCCTCGTACTGTGCGTGGCGGCTGGGTTTGAACCACCCCCTGGGAGTGCTCGCTGTCATGTACTCCCCATTGAGTTCATAAAAGTAGTGGCTGAAACGCGTTGGTCGCCAAACTCGAACCGCTGCGGTGATGTGGCTCACCCGTCTAAAAATCCGTGGCGACCCGTGCAGTGCATGAAGAGACCTTGTTCAAGTAGTTTCGCACCCCAATCCGTCCCCTGCTCTCTCGACGAGACGTCCCTGAATTCCCGGACGAGCCAGGAGACAAAGTCGAATCCTGTGAACGACTCTGGATATTTCATTCGATGCCACTGATGGAGTTTGATAGGTACGCCGTCGTCATCACGCATCGCCTTGGCAATGGCAGAGAGGGACATGTCCCCAATCTCCCGCTCGCTCTTCATCTTCTTCTTCAGGGGACCAGTAGCGTGTATCTCGTCGAGCTGCGACATGAGCGATTCGTCCAGGACAGAATAGGCAGGACCAAAGGTTGTGGGTAGAAACCTAACAGGAGGCAGTTGCTGCCCTCGTTCATCTGGTGGCTGCCAACGCGCCTTCGTGAATATCTCTGCAAGTTTGTCCATTCCCATTATCCGGATTTCCTCCTCGTTCAGTTTCTCCCCGCTCGGTCCGCTCGTTATCTCGGGTGGATCCGCCGACGGAATGATGACGAACCTAGTACGCCAATAACGCAAAGACTCGTTGAATTGGTGTTCGTAGCCTGCGACTAGCATGTCGAGTCTGTCGGAACCTCGGGTCGAGTACTTCTTTGGTCCGGATGGCCTGCTCACCTGTTCCAACCATAGTTCTCTAGTCCGTGTGACACAAACTTGGTCTTCAGTTCCGTGTAGCCGATGCCCAGCTTTGGCCATATCAGACATTCGTAGTCAAACGGTTGCGTTGGTGGCATCCTTCGGACATACCGACGGACTTGGATTGCTTCCCCGGTATAAGATATCAGGTGTATCTCGTTACTCATACTCAGGTACACGGGCTCCTTGATAGAGTTCAGGACTTCGGCGGCAGCGCCCGGCTTGGGTACGGCATTCTCCTCGCCCATGAACGACTTGGAGCGCTGCAGAGTCGACTTTTCGTCTGGGAAATTTGGGGAACGGAGAACGAATTGAAAACCTTGGGCAAGTCGGACAGCAACCATCCCTCGCATCACAACTAGTGCCCAAGCACGACGGACTTCATCGACCGTGCCATGCACATTCGGCGGCTTCACCAAGAACGAACGCATCTCTGTCGGATCCACGACAAAGTCGTACGAGAAGACGTCAAACGAAGACTCCAACTCCGCGCTACTCGGAAAGTGCTCCACCGTGAGTGGGAGGCAAGAGGGTGTGACCATCGCCTTCCACTTGACCTCATGTTTGTATATCGGAGTGGGAAAAATATGCTCCCAACGGCGGGCGAGCGAAGATTGAGTGTACGACACTGCAAACTGGGGGCGTGATGGATTCGTCCGAGAACCTGGCTGTGGTAAAGAGGATGACAGCGGGATGTTCAGAGATGTGGGAATAGCGCTGCGACGTTTCCCGAATGTTGGGTCGTCGCGCGGCGGCGTGCTCAGGGGCGAATATCGTGACATAGAGCCACGGTGAGGATTTACCATTGGCAATTCCTCCTCGTACGTGCGGCTAAGTGTCGTCCGACCTGAGGCAGTCTGGATTATAGCCATGGGTTGAGGCGAACGTGAGACGGATGCAGACGGCGTCACTGGTCTGTTAGGAGTAATCGGAACACGAACAGACGGGGTGGGTATTATTGGAGTGGTACTGTGTATCGGGGTGCCTGGCGATGACTGTGGCTCAGCTACCAAGTTACTTCGGAAGGGATTGTAAAGCCAGGAGGGGGCAAGCTTCGCGAGTCGCGAGGTCGTAGAAGATGTGACGTTGTCGGGTGTCGTAACGGTTGAAACAGTCGTAGAGACGGAGCGACCAGACATTATGGAAGACTGAGAAGGGGAAGTACTCAGCCCAGTGACTGAAGGTACTGGTCCGTCCTCACTACCCTCGGGCGGAAGCTCCATAATAATCCGACGCGGGCTCTCTTCGATCGGGGCGATGCGTGTGGAAGTAGCAGAGACGCGGTGCATATTCACGGGGCGTTTCTCCATGATCGTGGAGGATCGATAGGATGAAGGGACCACTGGATTGTGTGCATTCGATGCAAGCGAAGCTCGAGCGTTACCCGCTGGCCTATTCTCCCTTTTGGACGCAAAAAGGTCCAAGTCTGCCTGCTCTGCTTCAGCCGCCGAAGGGGCCCTGTCCTCGTTGTATGAATCTCGGGGGGTAACCAACATGTCTCGGAATTCGGGCAGGAAAGGGACTTCGATAGTCGAAAGGACATCGTGCTCCAACAGCCCGAGCATTTGTATTTCATGCATTTTAGCCCTCGCAACAAACCTGTATGATCCAGGCGTCAGTTTACTCAAGAAAAAAATTCATGGCACGGAAGCTAACCTGTCTCTCCGAAAGGGTAGGTCCAATTGCTTGTCCCAGAATGTGACGCCAATCCAGAATGGTTCCCACCAAAAGGTCACCCTCTGCCCCATAGTCGCATCACCGGGTGTCTCATCACCACCCCATAGTGGATCCAAGTCACGAATGCTGTTTGTTGCATCCCTGTCAAACTTGGGCTCGCTCCCTTGAAAGCTGAAGATCGGACTCTGGTGCAGCGGAGCTTTCGCAAGAGAGACGAGGTCCAGCCCGAAACCTTGATCTAGCATCCTGGTTGTCGTCAAGCGTAAGAGTTGTTTGGACACGCGAAAGTGTCCAGTTCCTGGTGTTATGACGATGGTAGAAACACCGGTCGACGACAAAGAACGATCTATATAATGAGTCTCGTTTGGATTGAGACCCAGGTTGAGTGCCTCGAGAATGGGACCATCATGAGCATGTGAGATCTGTCCGATCAAACGTGCTTGGTCGGGTTTGGTGGACTCTATGGATGCCTGATGATAGTGATGCGCTAGGAGGATGTCGCGCTGAAAGGCCCAGAAGGAGTCCTTGAGGAGGAACAGGGTTGGTTTCCAGTCGTTGATGACTTCCAGATCTGTGATGACCTTGAAAAAATCCTTGTACCATCTTCCATCCTCATCGCGGCGCAGGGGTCCCGCAGCATACTCCAACTCCATCGTATCATAATGAACTCTGGAAATCAAGACGATCGTGACGGTATGGTTTGTACCTGCTTCGCGCCACTTGGAGAAAAGGGCCGGGAGAAAAGAATGAACAATTTTTTCATAAAAGCGCTCGCCATCCCCGGAGAACTGCCAGAGCTCACGACAGACCTGGATGAATATTGTCACCTTGGCTGACAAGGACCTATAGATTGTTTTAGTCGCCGATGTCACGTAACCGGAGGAGACCTGGCGCGGGGAATGTCAAGTGAACGAAGGTGCGATCGGGGAAACGTTACCTGTTTGCCCTTGACGTGGATGCTCTGAACCTTGGCGGCAATCATGCCGATGAAAGAGATGTCTTGGTCGACGAAAACACACTGACCGACGAGGTGCTTGCCGAGCCTCCACATCTCGTTGCGGCCCAAGTACTGGTCGGCGAAAGAGAACTCGATATAGTCGGCCGAATGACTATCCTTGTCCACCTGGGCAATTGTGTGACTAGGGACAGAAATACGACGCACTCTGGGATACCTTGGTTACTGTAACCTCGGTGTTGTTTTTCACGGCGAAGGCATCGGCGATGTTTCTGGGCAGAGATATCTGGCGAGATGAAGATAAGCGTGAGCGGAGGTGGTGAGACGAGGGGGATTTGCCTGGAGGGTTGGTTTGGGGCAACCTTCATCTTTGGGCACAACGAAAAGGTAGCCGGAGGTGCTTTCGGACTGAGTTACGCAGAGGAGGTCCCCTTCTGCGACGCCGGGCCACCATGATTGGTTGAATATGACCTTTGACGAGTCCTTTGGATCGTGGACCCAGGTGTTGAGGACCTTTGAGTCGCCGAGTTTCAAGGGCGCGCCAGGGGTGCCGGGAGGCATCCTAGCGAGAGACTGGGTCGTGTTGGATCGCTTCCGACCATACTGCAGAAGGACGGGCTGGGGCTGGGAATCGGGACGGGCCGTGCTCATGGTCACCGGTCACTATGTCGTACAGCTGGTACGGAAGCAATTCAGCCGCTACACATTTTTTTGTCTTTCTTCCCGTCCACCACCCTCGCAGGCGGGACAAAATCTGGCGAGTCTGTCTTTACGCTCATTCTGCACCACACTCTTTCACGTTTTCGGACTCGCCGCCTCGACATGTCGCCCAACCGAACGTTTTCTGACATCCGCGAACTCCACGAGCTCTCCGCCCTCAGACCCGACGCCAATTCTTCCATTGGCACCGCCTCGCCCACGCTGCTGAATCCCGACACGCCAGATGTCTGCTCGTCCGTGGGGTCTTCTCACGGCACACCCACCGTGAAGTTTGCACCACTTCCGCAGACCGATCCAAGTAGGAAACGGTGCCTAGCGCCGCTCGGCGTGCCTGCACGTTCGCGCCGCAAACGACAGGATGCTGGGACATTTATATGGTACGACCCTGACATGCCAGAGGAGGCTGTTGAGGATCCGCTCGTCTCGCTCGCAAAGTTTGTCAAGAAGACGGGCAGGACGCTATGGCGGCGAGTGAGGAAGGGCAGCAAAGCCGTCGTCGCTGAAGCAAAGGTGGTGCATTCTCTGGAGCCCGTCCTGGACATCAGACCGCCGCTAGCACACGAAATTGAGGCACCAGGCAAGGAGGGTGTGTCGGAGGGGGAAGCGCGAGAGCGTCGGGCGTCTTGGTCGCCGGCGGACAGGCGCAGGACGCTGAGCCTGGACGAGCTGCAGCGGAGGAGGGCGAGTGACTTGGTTCCGTGATTGGTACTCTACTAGCTAGTGGCATAAACAAGGACGCGATGCGGTGCGGTTGTTTAACACGCTTTTGTCGGGGGACTTTGCCCGTCCTTTCTTTCGTTCCTTTTTCCTCCTCCCCTGCCTCCCCCGTCCCGCCCTCGCATGTCCTGCGCCCCATCTCCCACGGCGACCCAGTTCGCTGCCGTCACGACGTTCACCCCGTCCACCTCCTACTCTCAGAGCGCAGGGAGCACCCAGCTCCAGCTGACCACCATCGTGCAGCAGTCCTGCGTTGCCTCAGGCACAATCAATGGCTCGTCAGTCGGCTGCATATCGACCGCACAGGTCACCCAAGTGAACACTGTAGGAGGCAAGTGTCCTCTTCTCTTCTGCGCCGCACCCGCGAGACGGCGACGCGGTTCGGCCGCTTTATTTCACCCTGTTTTGGTCGCGGACTCTGATCACGTCTGTCTGCTAGGCAACGCTCAAGCTGTGCAAGTACCAATTGTCGTCACTGTCGCTGTTGCAGAAACACAACCCACCCAGACCTTGTTTGCCCCGTGCTCTAGCGAGAGGGGGAGTTCATCGACGTCCCGTTCTTCCGCGCAGACCTCGTCAGATACCCCACTCACCACGTCCATCCTTGTCGAGAGCACGCCTCCGCCCACCACGGTAGTCGAGGCATCCTCGACCACGCTCGCAGATGGCTCAGTCATCCAGACTGTCGTCACAATGGTTGCAACCCTACCACCCACTTCCATCTACCTGCCCACCTCCCTTTCCAGCCCCACCCTGCAAGATCACGCTTCGCAAGGGTCTGGGACAAATGTTGCGCCCATAGTTGGTGGTGTGCTTGGCGGGTTCCTGGGGCTGGTAGCGATCGTGGGGTCCCTGTGGTGGTTATGGTAAACGTTTGTCGACCTGCATCCCATCTGTCTACTGACGGTACTCACAGCCGGAGGCGTCGATCATGGGATGACATCTTTGAGAAGGACGATCTTCAAAATGACGATGCTTGGGTACCCCCTGTTCACCACGAGCGCGGCAGTCGCCTCCGTTCAAGCGTGGAGCCCAGACCTTATCAATACGGACTCGTTGGACGCGTGGTTCCTCCCGCGGCAGCCGGTGAGCCAGCGAGGTCGTCACAATATGGCTCGGTCAGCGAACACTCGGGTGGACACAGCCGCAACACATCGTTCTCGGCAACGCCCTTGCTGCAGGCTAGTCGCACATCGAGGCCCTCCACCGCTGGATCTATCCCGACTGTTCAGACGCATCCTGGTCCGACCTTACTCAGTCCTGTGGGCAACACTGAGATAGAATCCCGTTCGTTGTCTATGGCTTCAAATGGCGCAGCACCTTTGTTAAACAGCCACTCGACTCCTGCATCGCTCAGTGCTTGGACACCAAACATGGACGAACTAGCAGTTCTTGAACCGCTGGCTCGTACTGGGAGTCCCGTTCCCTCGGCCGAGCGGCGTGTTTTGCAGATTGTCAATGAGGGTCCTCCTTCGCCAACCGAAAACGCCATTCCACGTGCACCCCGGACGTCTTCTGGACCTTCACCGGATGTTATCATCCACACGGACGGAGGGCGGGTTCCCGAAAGCGACCCGCCTGCGTATTCCCGCTGATCCTCGGCAATGGGTGATCGTCGAATGCTTCATACATACTCTATGTGGACTCGAATCTCGCATCTTTGCTGTGCATACATCATCTATTTCCAGCAATTTTCATAGTCTACAGACAGCGCATGTAATCTCTCCAGGGTGCTCTTTGGCGTTGATCTTGGTAGATATCCTAACGGGCTCGGTAGTACTTACAATGGGTAGCAACGAGGACAATGGGACGTGTTACGTAATCCACACAAGGCTTCTCCAGAGAACAATAGGTCCGTGACAGGGCATATAAGATGTGGCCACAAGAGGACGGCGTTGCATCCCATCCTTTCTCCCTCCTCTCGTTTCATTCGGTGCTGGGTCACCTCCTTACTCTCTTTGTCTTTCTTGGCTCACAATGGCACCCATACGCACCTGTGCGCGTCCCGATTCACCCACTGTGCTCGTGTACTCACCGTCTGCCAGACATTTTCTTTGGCCTCAATGCTGTCCGCGTGCTTAGCATCGTGTCCCTTTTACTCGTGTTTGCCAGCAGCATCCTCGTCATGGTCACAGACATCGAGGCCGTGAACGCCTATGAGGCGACCAAGCACAGCAACAACAACACCAGCCAAGACTTTGTGGACTGCGAATACATAGAGTGTGTGCCCATCCGATCCCCTCCGTCACATCGTGACGCCCTCCACAGAGACAGCACCGTCCCAAATCAATTTGGAGGCACATTCTGGGCGGTCATTAATCGCCTGTTCATCATATTCCAAGTTGTCACCCTCGTGTTGGCTGAGATTGGTTGGCCTGCCGCGTTCTTTGATCGCTTCTTCCCCGTGCTGGGCACTCAATTTGGTCTTGGTGCATTGGGCATATTCCAGGGACTGTGCGTTCCGTGCCTTTTTCTTGTTGGCGATAAGCTCATTTCAGCACAGAATCGGCGCCTCGGTCCTCTCTCAGCGCGTCGACGATTTCACCTTTGTGGCGGCCTTCTTTCTCTTTGTGACTGGGTGTCTCAACATGCTTCTCGGCCTGATCTTCCGCGAGTCGGCTAAACAGAGACGCTCCATCAGGGTCTGGCGCGCTGGTCCCCAGGACACCCTTCCCACCCACCTGTCCCCCGCTGCAAATCTGAACCGTTCTGCGACCGGATCATCTGGGCAGTCTTCGACAGCGTTCGAGGAAAAAATCGCCGAGTTTGGTGCCGGGAGAAGTGCAAGCCGTGCCGGATACGGTTTCGGACGTCAAGGCGAAAAGGCAGCTGGCATGAAGGGTTGGTCACGTCCACCGATGTCGTCTGATGAGAATAACCGGTCTTGTAGGCTTCCTCATATCCAAGCCCCTTGAATCTCTGCCGCGTTATGCAGCACGCCCGACTAGCGCACCTTCTGCCACCTCTCGCTCGCAGTCACCAATACTACCCCACTTTCAATCCAGCACCACTGCTCTATGATCTGACGTCCAAGTCATTGACTGATGACGGATTCACGCATTCGACGGATAACCCTGCACGGGCTCTGTAGACTTGCATACACACGAGTACGCTGAAAGGACTTTACTTGGGACATTCTGACTTAACGCAGCTAATATTTTTGTAATGTTGTATTTCTCAGCTGGCATGACATGACCTGTAGCCTTAGGCCCAAACCGCGATAATGTTGCATAACACATCCATCCTGCATCGTCTGTGTGGCTACGACTCGCGGTGCTATTCGGATTCGTCGGACACATCCATGTCAACCACTGATGTATCATCGGCAACCACCCTTGACAACGATGATGCTGATTCCTTGTTGGCCGCCGAACGCCTCTGCGATGTGAATGCATGCAAGGGAGAGCCTGGGTCAGGGGGAAGCGGCGGGGGCGAGGCCGACGGTGGACGGGGAGCAAATTCTTTGGCAGCGGCTACTTCTCGGGCCGAGGCACCAAACGCACCCAGCATTCTCCACGGCGGTACTGATAAAGTGCCCGAGCCATTAGAAAGTATGCGTTCCCAGAGCGCTCTCCGCTCTGGCGTGAACGTCA